>OX578062.1:18001627-18272565 GCA_951215215.1 Andrena trimmerana
TTGAATAAATTCCATGTTCAGAACTTGGGAAGAAGACTATTTTTATATCGACAATATTTTAAAATCATAATAAAATATACTTCAATAGGGTATTATCTTTTTCGGGGTAGGTTCAGATTTAAAATAGAAAACGTACGAACGACTATAATAATCATACAGAAAGGAATATTTCCTGGTTGTTTCATAGTAACAACAATATACAAGAAGGCGAATATTTTATTATTTCAAATTAACGTGTAAGAAACATAATTTTTCTATGTTTTCAGGTAATAATTTTGATCTATTACTGGTGACGATATCGTCCGATCGCGTCCGAGTTTTGCCGAGCCGACCTGAAATCAAATTACCCGCTCATGGCGGCTATGCTTGTAGCCCCAATCGAGTCTCGGGATCCCGAATCCGTCGGGATCTCGAGCAATACGAAAGTAACGGGTCGCCGCCCGATCCCGCCCGAAAGTTTCCGGGCCGTCCCGAGCCCGAAAAGTCGGGTACCCGCACACCCCTGGTAGTTGGTAAGTAATAAAAGGCGTCCGTCGGTTCGAATTTGAATTTATATGATATAGGTATAGGTATTCAGCGAACAGTATTCTCCGATGCTCGCGGTTTACTTTGTCGCTGTCAATGGGTCGTAAAAGAGGAGGATAGAACGGGGGTCGTAGCAGCCGAGAAATAAAGCCAGTGCCTTGGTCTACTAATACCTAGAGAGACACAGCGTTATTCAGCGGAGATGGAACACCTACAGGAGCGGTGGTAACGTGTGCGTGATGACGATCGCTTACGTACACATTACCACCACACAGCGCGGCGGTCCGAATCGCCGAGAACGCGATTAAAAATCCTTACGTTCACATTTCACACTTTATCATTATGAAGATGCTCATTCCAGGGATTTTTGTGGTCGCAGAATCTGATTCCGAAGTCAAAATTTGTATTACTGTACTGTCTGATTTGATTATGTTATTTGAAGTTAATTACGGTATCAAATTTTGAAAAGTTAACACACAGCGTTTTTATGATAGCAAAAGCTATTGGGCGCGTAGAAACTGAAAAGTCGATAATTTGTATAAATTCACACTTCAGATATTGAAAATGCTTTCATTTATCTATAAGATGAAATTGTGCATTCATTCTATTTTATTGAAATATATCAAAAGTTATAAATAACTGAAATATAAGAAATTATGGGATGGTCGTTTTTAATCGCATCTTTGAAACTTATATTATTAGATAGTCTATAGTATAAGGAATGCATGTGCGAAAGGAGTAGTTGCACTTTTTTGCGACTTCCGAGTAATAACCAATTATGTTGGCGGCAATCAGGCCGCTTGCGCGGAAGAAGTAAGTGTCTGCGACCCGCCAACATGCATCTACATATATTTCTGAAAATACCTGTGACTATATGGACAATTTTTTCGATATAAGTCGTAAATAAAATCGTTTTATAGTAATTTTTTTAAACAGATAGAACAATGTATTCCTAAAGCATTTGGTAATAAATTGCATTTTTTCTGTGTCTGACGGGACACTCTGTATATATTTCGTGCAAGTCTTGAAACATGTGCTGGCTAAATTTTAACTTTACCTTCATTTGCTGTATTGGCTAGGCGAACATTTTATTACTTTATTAGTTTACGATACCAGCGCAGGCCGGGATAATCCTCCGCACGTGCGGAATCTTAGGGGTACTACCTGAACGAAAATTAAACTCCGCGCGGATAGAATGCAAGAAATCATCGGAAAGGCAATCACGGGGTGACACTGAACAGTGTTCACCTATTGTAGAATTAATTATTTTGCCATTAACTGAAACAGAAACCGACGAGAGTACAGACGAAACACAGTATATCTAATAATATAACTATCTAATATAAACACAGTATATCTAATAATATAACTATCTGACTATCTAATAATATAAGTTTCAAAGATGCCTGACGATTTCGAAAAATGTAACATGCGATTAAAAACGACCATCGCATAATTTCTTATATTTCAGTTATTTATAACTTTTTATATATTTCAGTAACATAGAATGAATGCACAATTTCATCTTATAGATAAACGAAAGCATTTTCAATATCTCAAGTGTGAATTTATACAAATGATTGACTTTCCAGTTTCCGCGCGCTCAATAACTTTTGCTATCATAAAAACGCTATTTGTGTCAATTTTTCAAAATTTGATGCCAAAATTAAATTCAAATAGCATAATCAAATCAAACAGTAGAGTAATAACAATTTTGACCTCGGAATCAGATTCTGCGACCCCAAAAATCCCTGGAATGACCATCTTCATAATGATAGAGTGTGAAATGAGAACGTAAGGATTTTTAATCGCCTTTTCGGCGATTCGGACCGCTGTGCACAGCGACTCCTGTAGCTGTTCGTCTCCGCTAAATAAGCGGTCCTGCATAATGTTGCTGGCAACCTTATGCAGATACGCAACAATTTTTCCATAACAATAACGGCTCAATTTTTTTACTTTTAATTGTTTCTGCATAAACATTTTTTCAAATATTCATAACATTTTCCTGATTAGGATGAGAGCAAACATGATGCAATTTCGACCATTCTTGGCCGAAACCGATATTACATCGTGCAACGTGTACGAGAAAATCTGTGTGAAAATATCTTTCTACGGAATAGAATTCTCTTTTCGCGTAATAGTATCCACAACTGCAGGGTACTTGAGATCTCATAAACATTTCCCGGGCTGGGACAAGGGGTGCCAGTGAGGCCTGGAGAATGTTTCGAAGACTGCGCTTTTCGATGAAAAACTTTCGCTGAAGGTACACGTGGACGTATCTTGAGGACAAAATTCGACAAAAGAATAAAAAGCACTATGTATTTCGTATTCCACAATTAACTACATATGCTGAACATCGAATCGCAAATCATCGATGACTGTTGCTAATTTTAAACATTATCTTCTACATCACATAAATAAAATCTAAAGGGCATGTTTTATACATTCAAAACTACGTACAACGATTGGAATAGTCGCAACTGCATTATAAAGGAAACATACCTAACGAAACGCGTATAGTGTGAACGTTTTATTATTATAAAACGTATATAGTTTGAAATATATTTTCTATCACTTTTCAAATGAGAACAAAATGCTGCATTTGTATTTTCTGAACGTATGTAAAGAAGAAAGGAAAAAGTAGTGTATAGAAATGTTGTGTATCGTATTATAACGAAATTTAAAATTTCTACATTCTGTCTCATCGGCCCAAAAGTTGCAGGAACGTACTGCTGACAGTTTTTACATGAAAATGAGTCCAAACACGGTATAAATCGAATTATTAATTAATTAAACAATGATGAACGTACAAATGGGAAAATAATGAGTGGGGCAAGAGGGGTAAAGTAATGACATGTGTTGCTGTGCGTATAGTATAGAATATGTGTACGTAAAGTGTCAAAGATAGCTGTTCATATACGTATTTGAAGAATATGAATAATACTGTATTATATACGACAAAATACCGTGCTGCTGCTACTACTACATCACAAACTGTAACTTCATATAAATCTGTACTATAACACGTAACTTACCTTTCTCGATACTTTCTATTTTTTGACAAACGCTTTGCAAATAACTTAGGGTGCTTCGCTTTTGCATCACCCTTCGAATAGCGATTGTTTCTTGCATCTGCGGCTTCCTTCTTTGATTCCATGGCAATGGAATGATCACACACACACACACACATTTATCAACACTACAGTAATGAACCCCGCAGGAATGTAACAATTCACAAATTATGAATATTCCATATGATTAATAAAAACTCGATTGCTTTCTGTGTCTTCACCGTTGTGCAAACGACCAGAAACTGATCAGCTAGCGTTCCCGCTGCATTGGTTACAGATGCTGAGTGGCCAAACAGAGAATAGTGAGAAAGGGACGGATATACGCGTCCTGTTCTTCTCTTTCTCATTAGGATTGCTGGTATGCTGATACATTTACGTAGATTGTATGTACTTCCGGGAATACTGTTTGATTCACAGAAATGTGCACAGGAAAGAATTTTTGATTATCCTGCGCACATACTTTTGACGTATCACCGACATTATTAGCGAAGAATTCATATTTCGTTCTACCATTATCCTTTCCCACTTGCCTGACGGTGAAGGACCACCCCGCAAGTATGCGCGGGCACGCGCCGCGTTTTCAAACCTTCGCGCATTCGAACTTTTACGCGGGCCGATGACGCCCCGCTCGGTCCTTGGTGCGAGTGAAATACAAAATCTGGAGAGAGTGAGAAAGGCAGTTTGGGCCTTGTCCACCCTTGAGGGTAGCAAAGGCTCGCTGGTCAGAAAAAAAGCGACTGTCGAACAGTAAACACCGTAAGTACTTTCACGCTTACTATCCCTGTCTTTTTCACTATATGTAACGGTTATTATGAAAGTAGTCCAAGTCCAAATTTTTCGTTTGTTACATTTCACTTATTTTTTTTACGTATTATATCAACGTGATACATGATAAACGTAAAGTTCAATTTTTTTTTTTTTAAATTTCGACCGACGCCCCTTTCATAACAACTGACATACCTACTTCTATATTTTAGTACTTCCAAACCAAGACTGTATTTAGACATATTCCGGGTAAAGTTTCCAATTACCGTCATAGTATTGTTGTAATTTTTTGTGCAAAATCTATCGTGTGAACTGTGATTGTTTGAGTGTCCGCGTGTTTCTCAAGCTTCGTATCGCCATTGCGAGGCTGCCTCGCGTGGTACCCCTCGCGGAGTGGAGAGTCTGGAGACTACCTCGACCGTGATTATTTTACGAGGCATCAGCCGTCGATTTTCGACGTGCTGAAAGGTGCTTCGCGGCCCCAAGATCGCATGGCTCGGGCGACGCAAATATCATGCTGGAGGTAGGGCGAGACTGTCGCCCGAGCCTGCCTCGCAAAGTGATCATGATCGAGGTAGTTTCCAGATTCTCCACTCCACGAGGCGTGCATCGCGTGGCAGCCTCGCAATGTCGATACGCTGCTTCATGCTCAGAGATTCGTGTATTCATTCTCACGTAGAATAAGAAAGTTAAGTTATAATTTACCCGCGAATTGTCTAGAAAAGGTATATACATTCGGGTGGAATGTAGGCTTCCTTTAGTTGAAACTGAAACCAAGTGATGAAAATTAAACAATTTCTAAACATCAGAAGTGGAAAAATTGGAAATATTAAAATTCAAGGCTCGGATGCAAAAAGGAGACTAGCGCTCGAAAATGCGAAAAAGTATTGTCCAAACGCTAAGAAAAATTGGAAAATTAAATAGTGTTGTAAAGCTCGTCACGGCACACATTTTTTCTTTTTACAGTTTCTTTATCGAATCATTAGTATTCCAGATAAAAATTGTAAAAACTTTGCCGCTGCAAGTTATATGTATGTCAAAATTGCCTCGATACTTTTTAAGGACGAACGTTGAAAAACATGGGTTACGTCCAGTATTACTTTTTAATTAAATATTATTACATTTTTTAACATAAGGCTTTTGTGCATACATTTTACGGCTTCGCTAGAGTTTTCCGAGTTTTATGATTCAAGTCTCATAACAATCCGATAATAATTACTCATGTTATCGCAATTTTTGTTTAAAAAGGTATTGACTTTGGTCGAAGAAATTTGTTTGGTTTATAATTTTTATCCCGAATACTAATGATTCGATAAAGAAACTGTAAAAAGAAAAATGTGTGCCGTGACGAGCTTTACAACACTATATTTTTTAAAATCCAGTGTAATAAAATTTAATTTTCCAATTTTTCTTAGCGTTTGGACAATACTTTTTTGCATTTTCGAGCGCTAGTCTAAATAATAAATCCCCTTATTGCATTTGAGCCTTCAATTACAGATAATATGAATCTTGATAACCTCATAATTACAAATTTTGGAAGTGTTTGAATTTCAACGCTTTCGAACTTGGAAATTTCAGCATTTAGAAATCTGAAGATTCTCCTCCTGCGCTAAATCTTGGCTAAAGGAAGTCTATATTGTACCCAAATGTACCAACTTGATAAATGTGTACTCCTCTCTGAGTTGGGCAAAATGTAATATAATTATAAATTATAAGTTACGAATGTAATTGTGTAATTGACTACACATTATTTTCTGCAATCGATAATTTAGATAGTTGACAAAATTGTGGTCAACTACCTAAATTAACAATTACAGAAAATATTGTGTAGGTAATTCATTACACAATTACATTTTAATCGTAATTTCTAATTTGTAATTAGATTACATTTTAGCTAACTCTGGCTCTCCTACAGCATTTTCAAATCCATTAGATTCACTGTTTCTTCGACTTTTTTTTAGATGTCAAAAGCAACGGAAAATATGGATATTGACAAGCCTCCGTCCCCAGGACGGAGGCGAAGAAGCAGCAGGACTCCGTCGCGAGAACGGAGGCGAAGAAGCAGCAGGACTCCGTCGCGAGAACGGAGGCGAAGAAGCAGCAGGACTCCGTCGCGAGGACGGAGTCCACGGAGAGAGCCGACTCCGTCCTCGCGACGGAGTCCACTGAGGGAATTGACTCCACGCCCCAGGTGGATGGAGATCGCGCTGCGGATTCAGAAGCAGGTATGTAGATACGTAGACAATCCCGCGCAAATATTTTTTACATTCTAATGAATGTTTATTTTTCATATTACAGAACAGCAAGCTCAAAAAAAAATTGAGAGCGTTGAAGTATGGAGGAGGAACAGGAGGAAGAGGAGGAAGAGGAGGAAGAGGAGGTAGAGGAGGTAGAGGAGGCAGAGGAGGAAGAGGAGGAAGAGGAGGAAGAGGAGGAAGAGGAGGCAGAGGAGGGGGGGAGGGGAGCTGTATACTATTTTTATAATTAAAATAAATCATTTTTAATCATATTTGTTATTCGAAAGTCTTTCATCCGTCGACCATGAATAATTTTCTCGTATTTATTAGTACTTTAGTTGCGAATCATATATTTAGTCGAGAAAGTACGAATAAACACGAGAAAATTATTCATGGCCGATAATTTAATTACCCATTAAATTAATTCAGTCCTAGCGCTTCAAACGAAAATTGGCTCGGGTTATCATTTAGCGCCCAGTGTGATGGCTTAGTGCACACATATTGTATGTCCACTTTTTATGAAATTTGAGTTTTTATATGCAGCAAATAGTGCTTGACTGTTTCTTTATGCTGCATAAAAATTACATTTTTATCGTTTTTATAAATTTATCAAAACTAATATTTTTGTTTATTGTATGTCCCTAAATTTATTATGCTGAGTGCACAAATGTTGTGTGTCCATGCCAGAGGACGAAAATAGTCTTGAAAAAATGTGACAATAAATAAAATTTTTTAAAAAAGTCTTCCTACATCTATCGCGAAGAAAAAAGATCTTCTGTATCACAACGGAATTATTCCTGAATACTACAAGGCATTTATCAATAGCATACCACCAGTAAAATCACAACGTGATGTAATTCCAATTCCCATGAACATTGACAAAAATGAAAACGAATAATTACTTTTTTATTCATGTTACTTTCAAAATAAATATAATATTGAAGTGACATTATTTCCAGTATTATTCCTTTCATTCATTTTTATATAATATCATTCAGTATAGTATGTCCTCCTCTGTACTTGGTTACATATAGCATGTCCATCTTCCAAGTATTATTATCGAATCATTATTATAATTTTGCAGATTCTAACTTATACTTTTTTTTTCTAACTTATACTATTTTAGTCCGTTGTTGCTCTAACTGCCTCAATTACTATAACATAAATACGACAGCGATTTCAAGTGATGTATGTGTTACGGTAAAAGCGTTAATTTAGTAAATGCAGACAATTCCCAGCAGTTCCTAGTCAATGTATGCCTAAAATGCATATAACCTAACCTAAAGTCGTCCGAAAATGCATGCAATGACTGCATCACGCTTTTACTGTGGCTTGTGTATCCAGCTAACGCTTCAGTTTTACTATGATTCCACGTTGGCAGTCCTCCCGAGTAGGCGCCATCTCGTGTCCACTAGCTCAACTAAATTTGTCACGTGGCTTGCTCTGTATTATCGCCAATATGGCGGAACTCGTATTTGGGAATGCAATCACGGGGATACGCTTTTCGTCCTTATATGAACAGATTTTACGCTGGGCGAGGTCTCATTCGAAAGAGGAAGGTTCAATGCAGTGCGCTCTGGTCATCGTTTGAGTCACAAAACTCTTTTAGGGACCTAAAAATACTTGGATTCATGCGGGTGTATTTTGTCAACTTTTGCTCTACTTTGAACACTCGTATTATTAGATATCAACACAATTTCGTCGAACCATGACCAGAGCGCTGTGCACTGAACCTTCCTCTTTCGAATGAGACCTCATCCAGCCCAAAATTTGCTCATACAAGGACGTAAAGCGTATCCCCCCAAACCCATGTTTCGGGCACATTATGTCGGTATTACAGCGCGCTGCATTACCCGTGTCTACCCCCTTAAAGTGCAATGGCCAATGCCTCACGTGACGCTGAACGACCTTAATAAGCTATCGTTGCTACGTGCTTTGAAAAGTGGACAAAACCAGAGCATTTGTTTTCAATCGTGGGATCTGTACGAGTATCCTCTCTTACAGAGCACGACCAAGCATTCGTGGGCCGTGAAGGCATCTGCACAGCTGGAGAAGCCGCGCTGCGTGATCCTTGCTCTACAGACTGGTCGAAAGAATGTGATGAGCGAAGACGTTACTAAGTTCAACAACTGTAAATTGGCCAATGTAAAACTTTTTCTCAATTCGGAATTTTACCCATACGATGACATGAACTTGGACTTTGACAAGAATAAGCATGCCATCTTGTATCATATGTATACGCAATTCGGTAAAACGTATTATGGACATAGTTGCAACGAGGCATTATTCACCGTGGCTGAATTTTTACAATTTGGCCCCCTCGTGGTAATTGATTGCTCGCGACAAAATGAGTCGATCAAGAATAGCACAGTGGATGTGCGCATAGAATTCGAGTGTAAAGAAATGTGCCGGTAAATACTACGGCCTACTGTCTGATTCTGCACGATCGGGTGGTTGAATACTGTTTGAGATTCGGTACTTCCGATCTCCGCCACACCCAAATCATCGCAGCACCTCCTGGACAGCGGATCGACAAGCCCGATCCACAATCGATCGACCAATCAGGTGTCAGCGACAGAACGCTCAGCCAATCGCATTTCCCCACGTCGCTCGATCCTCCAGACTTTTGGAGAAGACGACTAACGGAAATCGATCGGCCATATTGCTCTTCAATCGTGTTCACGCAGAGTACAAGTACAGACGCGTCGGTTTCACTGAACGTTTAGATCATTGTAACTCGTGAATTCTCGCAAAATTGCTCACGTTAGTGCTCAAACTCGTAATTTCTCACCGCTCACACATTATTTCTCGTTCTCAAACTCATCGCGGCTATCGATTGTGGATCGTGGTCAGTTACGCGGCCACGTGTTCAGCACAGCGCGATTCGTCTCAGCGAGGCAATAATTGTTTTATTTTCCGCACAACGTGCCTACGCTCACCCTCACGTGTAACTCTTTTACATTCTGACTCACTCCGCGAGTGTATAATAAACATTGACTCTCTTCTCACTAATACTGTGCGTTCATTACATAACCCCACCGGCATCTCAAGCTCATCGCTATCACTTTCGCGAACAAATACAATCCGCTGACAAACGTGGTGCGCAAAATCAATTAAATTGCCACGGTACTTGCCTGCCCTCTCATGTGTCAAAATCATACCAAAATTTCATCGTGAAAATCGAGACGCTTTACGAGAAAGACTGCATTCTCCCGTCTGTCTTGGAAGGGAGCGGACCTCTAAATTGTGCCGATAATGGCTGTACCAACATTTGTTGACCTGCAAGGGTTCATCGTTGATGGAAGATTTGTCGCGAAGGAAGTGGCTGTCCTACGAAAGGGAACAATTCTCTCGCACTATATTTTCGGGAGTTCGATGCCGCAATATCTTCTTACAAAATCCGACAAATCAAGCATCCGATGGTTGGTGGCAAAACATCATGGACTACGGTGGGACGATGGAGACGTTCCGTACAGTATGGCTAAACAGCTAATTTCGAAAGCTGTAGCTGATGCAATCGATAAAGAAGGTGACGCATCCCATATCGTATACGTTAAAGGGTTGCAGAAACGCGACTGGCTTGCGGATTTCCTCGATGAAAATACGAGAGCGGACGTGGTCATCGAGACGCTGGACATTGACTACGAGGATATTAAATCTCTAAATAAACTAAATGTAGTTAATACTCTGCGATGTAGCAGACACGCAAAGCATTGTGCCTTGCAAAATGTATTTAAAATATTCAACTGGTGGTCTAAACGCCAGAGAGAAATTCATAAATAAAATATCATCAATGTTTAATGCATAAATGTTTTTTCTTCACCCTCCCCAACCTCCTATATACGATGTATGCTAGATTAAGACGATAGTTATAATTATTATGTAGAAGCGGCTCGATTCACGTTCAGAGTGGTACGATTCACGTTCGATTCACGTTCGATTCACGTTCATAGCCGTTCAATACCCGTTCGATACACGTTCCCAGTCGTTTAATACCCGTTCAATACCCGATCAAATTTGTTCAATACACGTTCAATACCCGATCAAAGTCGTTCAATACACGTTCAATACCCGTTCGATACCCGATCAAAGCCGTTCAGTACCCGTTCGGGTACTCCCCGCAGGTCCCGCTCCCATGTTTCCCTCCGCCGTGCTTCTCCGCGCGCCATCACTTCCTCCCCCGCCCCGTGCTCCCCTCAGAGGACCTGCGTTGGAACCGGCCTAGTCTTACTACTAATGTTCGTGGCCTGCGCACAAAACTCAGTACCCCTTCTAATTCGCTACACACAACTACATTAACTTATGACGTTATCATTCTTGTTGAGACGTGGCTTAATTCTTCCATTTCCTCTGTAGAACTCGGATTGAGGGACTATACTGTGTTTAGAAGCGACAGATCTCTTAGTACCAGCTGCCTATCAAGGGCGGAGGAGTTCTTATAGCCGTAAGGAGGTCGTTGCCTTGCCGTCTTATTACACTTAGCAGCGATGATAATGAGCAAGTTTTTGTTAGAGTTCATCTCAATAATAGTAAATATATACTTTTCGGGGCTATTTATATCCCGCCTGCGTCCCGTACGGCTCGGTATACCAGTCATGTAGACTGTGTTTCGGAATTATATAATTTGTACAGCGATAACATAATTTCGCTCTATGGTGACTACAATCTCCCGCATGCGGTCTGGTTCAATGACAAGGGTTTGTCATGCTTCAAGAAATCGGGGTGTCATTGTATGAATCAGAGGCCATTGATCTCCTCCTTGGCTGTTTCAATTACTGCAACCTGTCTCAAATGAACACGGTTTTCAATTCATACGATGGCATGCTCGACTTTATTTTTTCGAGCGACTCCAATGTAGTTGTCGATCTGGTCATTGATCCCCTAATTGTGCCTGATGCGTACCACCCTCCCTTGTACACAATGTTTAAGGGACTGGTTACCTCGACTGGGTCGGTGGCTGATAACTTCATATATAGAGACTTTAAACAAGCAGACTTAGCTTGCAGCTTAATACTGCTAAATGTGTTTTAATGAAGGCCCATAGGGCTGTTAGCTGTATAGGATCGTCCTATAGTTTGGGCGGCGTTCCCCTGATAGAAGTTGCTGAAGTTAGAGATCTTGGTGTTACGATAGTGCCACGTCTCGATTTTTGTAATCACTACAGGTCGGCAACCAGTAAAGCGATGAAAACCCTGGGTCTCATTGCAAGATTCGGTAGACAATTTAGAAGGGTTGAGTCACTTAAGCTCCTATATGTCTCACTAGTTAGACCATTGTTAGAGTACGCGTCGGTAGTGTGGAACCCTAGACACAAGATATATATAAGTCTTGTAGAAAGGGTTCAGCACCGATTTTTGAGACTGGCCTCAAGGGGGTCGGGCTGTCCAATGAGCTTCGATGATCATGACTATGGTCCTATATTGCGGAAAATTAGACTTGCCACCCTTAGTGACCGGAGGATAGTTTCAGATCTAATGTTTCTATACAAGATAATTCATGGACAAATTGACTGCCCTGAGCTCTTGGCAGCAGTACGTTTTCACGCTCCGCAACGGCAACTGCGTCCTAGGCCCTTGTTCGACTCTAAAATGCCATTGTACCAAAACTACACAGCAGATCCCATTAACAGAGCTATGGAAACACCTAACCAATACCTAACGAGCATTGATATGTTCTCTACATCGCGCGACTCGTTCCGTAACAAATTACTCTATTGTCTTAACAATCCGTCGTAATAACCTGTCCCCTGGAAGAAGGAACGCTGTGCCTATGCGATTGGTTCCGATCACCAGACTCTTATTACTCTGTAATCTGTTTATGTTTTCTTGTATACTAAAGGGTTTTCCGGTACAAAATGACGACGACGACGACGACGACGACGACGACGACGACGACGACGACGACGACGACGACGACGACGACGACGATGACGATGATAATAATAATAATCACCATGAGGGAAACAAATTGTAAAAATTCAGCCTCGGTGAATTATGCCACGTTGCAACTATACCCATAATACGATTTACGGAATTGCGTATACGTGTGATACATGGTGGCGTGCTTATTCTTGTCAAAGTCCTAGTTCAGGTCATCATATGGGTAAAATTCCGAGTTGAGAAAAAGTTTTACATTGGCCAATTTGCAGTTGTTGAACTTAGTAACATCTTCGCTCATCACATTCTTTCGATCAGTCTTTAGAACAAGGAAGATGCATCGCGGCTTCTCCAGCTGCGCAGATGCCTTCACGGACCACGAATGCTTGGTCGTGCTCTGTAAGAGAGGATACTCGTACAGATCCCACAATTGAAAACAAATGCTCAGGTTTTGTCCACTTTCAAATGTATGTAGCAATGATAGCTTATTAATGTCATTCAGCGTCACATGAGGCATCTGCCATTGCAGTTTAAGTAATTCAATTTCTGGATTCAACATCGGCGATCCTATTAGAGAATTGTTATCGCTGTGCGATCGTATTAAAATCAATTCGTGACGCGCATTAATAATCATGCGTTTGTAGTCCTAGCAAAATCCCAGCAAATATTTGAGTGGTATGCAAAAATTGAAATAATTTTTCTCTATTAGCCCATCGCGTCGTTTCAAGCCCCATCCCGCATTTTCCATATTTTTGTCTTGACCAGATGTCAGCGATACATAGTTTTGACTGTTGCGGTCAATCTCCACGCTGTTCCGCTCGTATCGAATCTCATCAAATAAGAACGCCACGCAATTATTTCCCAACATCACCGTTAATGCATCGTTTGGCTTATATATCTTTAATTTCTCCTCCACATAGAGGAAACTTTCACACGGCAATGTGTATAACTCCTGCTGCTGTATAGGTATTCTTATCTCATCGCTATATCCAAACGTCGTGATGACGTATGGGATGTATGTGGGAGTCTCGAGCTTGACAATGCGATTATCAAACGTCGGCTCCCCTTCAATGCTTAGAATGTCAGACATTTCTTCAACTTATATGCGCACAATGAATTCCAGTGATTTCAAAAATACAATGTTCCCAGCACTGAGCCTCTTCTTTTTAGCGTGATCCGAGCTGTTGCAGTTGTTGTTGTTGTTGTTGTTGTAAACAATTTCACTTGAAAGAAACGGGTTTCTGGAGTCGTTAAACACAAGCATCTCTTTCGTTCAAACACGCGTATTATCGTCGTTGTCGACGTATGTGCAATCTGATGGTATTCTCTTCACCTCGAAAATCTAGCAACCGTCCGTCTTGATACACAACGCGTATCGTTAGATTCGTAATGACCTGTGCGGTGATTGGAAGGTAAATGATTTGTGCGGGCGTTTCCGATACCTTATATCCTGGTGGAACTCTCGGAGAAAATTCATGTATCGTATGTACACGCGGATAATGTTCACGTTCATGATATTAATTGGATCGTCTGATTCGTGCCACTGTCCTGGTTCTAATATCCGATTCGTTGAGAATCCCAGTAGTGATCCAATGTTATTGCGCTTCGTAAAATCTACGGCGAACGAGCAGTACAGCTCGCTTTTCATTGTGTTGTTGTTGGGACGCAACACTATTGGATACATATCGTTGTCAGCATTGCTGGTGTCATCGAGATTTTTAGGATACCGCTCGTGTAATCGCTGCCTCAAATACTTGGCAATGGCGTCTATTTCGTAGGAGCCGTGTGGAATCCTAATAGTTTCATGAGTGGTATCAATGCTGTTGTTAATGTCATAGTTTCCGACGAAGTAGAATTTATCATTGCTCGAGTCGATGTTCGGTATTGTATGATAAGTTTCAAAGGTTGTTAGACCAAGCTCGTAATCATCATCGCTCAAATCTATGGGTGGAAAGTAGCTCACCGCGAGGGTGCTACTCTTACCGGTTAGAGTTAATGTTAACGACATATTCCGAGCTATACTACTCGACTAGTACTGAATCATAGCGGTGGGAAGTCAATCCTTAAATTTGGTGTCGATCGTTTGTAGAAAGCGTAGATAGAGTTATCCACAATTGCTCTGATTGTACTTCTGATAAGACGTTCGATTGTATTCGATTTTCACGACATCTTTATCCAGGTATTGTACCAATTCCTTAGGCGGTCGAGGATTCCCAAAGCTGTCGATATATATAGCTCGACACCCTCTCCTCGCATACTTCACCCAATGAGTCCCCGGCCCCTCGACATTGTCCAAATTTACGATACCGCTCTCGTTTCGGCGTACTCCTCCGGCTGGTAGTGCATTGCGCATAAAAACACCTCTAAAGAATGCAATACGCATACGTTTTGCCAACTCCTCCAATTGTACATCGGTAGTTACGCCCGCGGGTATTTTTATTTTCTTTGCGGCGTTTTGTTTTTTCGTTTCGAAATTCCCTGTCCACGCTTGTATGGTGCGAGATAAAGTCCACGACCTTCCATGGAGCGATTATGGCATTGCATTTCCTGCAGCTGATGTTGCGCCGCCTTATTATCGTTAACCACCTTGGCGATCCTCGCCGCTCCACCAGCTAATGATCAGAGAACACCTAACAGCGGTAGAAGTGACAATATACCACCCCGGTTTGCTACTGGAAGAATCCACTTTTTCGGTGCTCTCTTTGGAGTCCTTTTGCGGGTTTATGTTTTCATCCCCATTCCGATTTTCGTATTGGCCTTCATAGTTGCCCAAACACCTGTAGCAGCACCTCTTTCACCCAGAGTCGAGTCTCGCGCAACGATGCGTTTTCGCGCTTTATCAGCGAGAACATTATCTGCCGCGTGCCTTTCACCGAGGTCGTCGCTACGCGAATACGCAATATCGTGTTCGCGACACGCTACGTCCAACGGATTGATGCCTCGATCACCTCTAGCCAATCGTTTTACCAGATGAGTTCCTGAACCGCAAAACTGGTATCCCGGAATATGTAATTCGATAGGTAGCGCGTTTATCGCGCGATTTAACAACGCACAACAGTTTTTAATCTATGGTGCTGGACCGTCGATATGCGTTCGCTGCCAAGGGCAATTATAATGCTCCAGACACCGGCGATACTGGTGAACTTGAGAATCGCCTTTTATATGCTTGGGGAGCCTGTCCCACAACTGATCAATGTGTCTGCCAAACTCTCGGTGTAGAATAATCTTTGGTATATATCTCAACTGCTCAAAGGTTAGGTCTCGAATATCACATTTATCCGACAGGATCAGAAGCATTTTGAACACTGAGCTGTCGTGTTTCGGCACGGACCTATAAATAGGGCGCGTCGCCGCTTCGACGTATCAAAATCATTTTTCACAGTTCGCGGGGAGGATGCGATTTGTGCGACAACCTGTAACTGTACGCGTGACAAATTTTGATGATAAATCGCAAATGATGTCTTCGGAAACAAGACGCAGACATGGTAGCATGTTACCAAACACTATCCGCTGCCTCATTTGTGGTCCATCAAATTGTGGAAAGACCAACGTGCTGGTCAGCTTGTTGGAATGTCCTCACGGCGTCCGCTTCGAGAACGTGTACGTGCATTCCAAGTCGTTGCAACAGCCGAAATATCAGTATTTGCAGAATTTATTGACTCCGATATCTGAAATTGGCTACATTACGTTTTCGAATAATAGTGATGTCATCTCACCGAGTGAATCGCTTCCGAATTCCATTTTTATCTTTGATGACGTGGCATGTGATAAGCAAGATACGATACGAGAGTACTTTGCAATGGGACGCCTCTCGAACGTTGACTGTTTCTATCTCTGTCAGACGTATGCAAAGATTCCCAAACATCTTATATGGGACAATGCCAATCTGTTGATTCTGTTTAAGCAGGATGGTACCAACTTGAAACATGTGTACAACGATCACGTAAACACTGACATGCCTTACGAGGATTTCTGCGCTGTATGTCGTAATTGTTGGCAACGGGAGTATGGTTTCGTGGTAAAAGACAAGGATAGCGCGATATCCAATGAACGTTATAGAAAGGGATTTAACGAGTTTCCCGTACCGTGAGATGGTCAATTGTCATCAACACGTCGCACAATGGTCGAAAATGACACAGTCGGCATCAAAAATTGATTCCCACGCCAAATCGAAATGAAAATCAACGAAACCTGGTATACTGGGGTATTAAGTCTCGCTGATTACGAATTCGTTGCAGTTTTTTTTTAAATAGAAGATGGTGAATACAATATGACCGCTCAAACTCGATAATAACTAGAAAAATAGGGATCCTACGAACGAAAGACGTTGGTTATTCAAATCCTACAGCTATAACTTTATATCAGGGCTCTCCAAGATGCCGTACGCGTACACTCGGGGTTCTCCCACTCTCGTCCGCGTTGTCAGGGATAGCGCGCGACGCTAACCGCGAAGACGCTAAACCCGGATAGCCCGGCATGGTAACCTTCGTAGCGTCGCGCGGTCTCCTTGACAACGGAAGGCATGCTGCGTGAAAGAAAGATTGAAAATGGAAGTAAGCGCGTGAGGGGCCCCTACGCTGGAGAGCCCTGCTATATATTTTATGAGTCTAGAAAGTTGCATTATACTGTAAAGAATGCTATACCAATGAATAGTTGTTACAAAATCCTTGTTAACAATAGAAAAACCAACATTATTTACTAATTTTATCATTTCCGCGGCAAATACTGCAAACACGTGATTAATCTAACCATTGAATAACTATCGGAGACGAAAATAAAGATTATTGACATATAAAATTTTTAGTAGAATTGTTTATTAATGATTTACTTAAACAATTTTTTAACAAAGTGAGTGAAATCCATTTCATACAATCAAATTTATCATATTTTGTTGTAACATTAATATAAACAATTAATTGTTATTAAACAATTTGTTAACATAATAGATTTCAGTAATATACAACAAGATAAGTGCAATTTGGAAGGTACATTGTTTTTATGACGTAGGTACCCACTAAGTAAGGATTCTTGGAAATTTCATCCCCAAGGGGGTGAAAAGCGGTAAAAATTTATTTTCTCGGACTCCTTAATATCTCTTAGATCCGATTAGATATCACCTTGGTTTTCACTTACAACGGTTGCCCACACAAATACATAAAACTCAATTTCAGGATTTTGCCCTAATCAACCCCTAAGGGGGTGAAAAGGGGTATAATTTGTTTTCCCGGATCCTTCAAAAGCTCTTCGGTCCGATTCCATATCGATACTTGGTTTAAGCTTAGCAACACAAATACCTAAAAACCAATTTCAAAATTTTACTCTACTCGACCCGTAAAGGGTTACAGTATTGTCTCCGTATGTACTCACTGGTCGGGACCGGCGAGTAACCCGTATCGTGAACAGCGACCCTAATTCCGAGTGTTCGTTTCTCGCTTCGTTCTGGTCGAAGGGGGGAGCGAGATGGAACGCTTGCGTGCGCGACGGGCGTGCGCGATGGTCGCGAGCAGTTACGCTGCCTACGGGAACCGCTTCGCAAAGTCTTGACGCAGGACCGGCTCAAGTCTTTTTTGCGCCCCAGGCGATCTTGTCAAATTACACCCTTTATTATAATACATTTATTAGAGTTTATTGATGACCTTACTCTGAATTTTTATTCGTAGTTTAAAACAGATGCAGTACAATTTGTAATATTTCATTTTAAAGTTTATCATCACGCATGGGGGTACTATCATCGATGCGTTTTTTTTTATAGTGGTATCCCCTGTAGGCCTATTCCACTGTGTCGCGCTATAAAAAATGTATTGGAAAAACGCGTTTCATTATCAAACTTTCAAATATCTTTGGGAAAACTAGATTTTCGCGCACGTTTAGACGTGCTGGGCAAATCTAACACATTAACCGGGAGGCTGGACGTCGATGTCCGTATTAGAGTTGAAAGCGAGGAATCATTTAGCCTTGTGCGCTGTTCGGTTTTAATGCTACGCATTTTCGAGAATGAACATTCGCACAAATATGTAGATCCGAACATGGAAAATATTCGGAGCGCGAAATCCCTAAGTTTGGGGTATGTTGATTCTTCCAGTGTTTTGAAGAATTCGGCTCCTTTTTCTTCCCTCGTTTTCAAAGAAATGTCGTGCTGAAGATCGCACAGTTCTTCTTGATACTCGAGGGCTTGTTCTTCGATTTTTACGGTGAGGGGATTCTCAAAGAGAATTAGATCATTTCTGAGCGAATCGAAGTCGGTGAAACGCTCATCGAACTGATCTATCACCGATCGAAGAATATACAAATGATTATCAAAATCACACTCGTTGCCGAATTCTTCGAAAATTAAATTACACGAGGGAAAAAAGAAGTTGGTTAAAAGTGCAGTTAACTTCTGTTTGGTAGATGCGCCTATATCTAAAATTCGACAGCTCACTGTTTTTTAACTCAATGGGATGCTCGCAGCTTCTTCAAGTGTTATACACTTTCCGAAGGATTTAACCGCTTCAATGAGACATTTCTTTACGAAATCGCCCTCAGTGAACGGTTTACCTTGTTTTGCTATTAGAAGAGAAATAGCGTAAGAAGCTATGCGAGCATTCTCCGACGAAGAAGATTCTTCAGGAGTATACGTACGACCTTCTTGATATACCAATTTGAGCCCCTCTATTAGGGGAGAGTGGGGTAATCACGAACGCGGGGTAATCGCGAACGCCATAATTGCGGCGTTTTAATAAATGAAAACCTATGTTCCCGCTCCACCAGGTAATAGTTTAGGTCGTATCCAACGCCGAGCAGAAAATAATAAATACAGGACACTCACGCTATTCACGGTAAATACAATTTATTATTTTCATCATGTTTCAAGTAATATTTTGTCCATTTTCAATTGCATGTAATTACTGTTGAGTTAATGATGCAATTGCGATCGTTTCAAGTGGAAATAAAGTACTTCTTAAGCAACATTGTGTGACCACGAAGTTGCCTGAATCATGATTCTAACCTCTGAAATAATTTTTTTTCTATCTTTTGAGCTCGTGGGGTAATGACGAACAAATCGGATGGGGTAATCTCGAACGTTCGACATTACCCCTCGTGCCAAGAAGTGCCAAAGAATGAGACGAAAAAATATGATAAAGTAAAGAAGAAATATGTTAGGAATTTGAAAACTTTTGATGAGGGAAACCTGGAGGGGAATGCCGATGAAGAACCAAAAAAGAAGAAAAAGGAGGACACAGAAGTGCCAAAGAATGAGACGAAAAAAATGATAAAGTAAAGAAGAAATGTGTTAGGGATTTGAAAACTTTTGATGAGGAAAACCTGGAGGGGAATGCAGATGAAGAACCAAAGAAGAAAAAAAAAGGACGAAAAATGTTGATAAAGAAATTTTATATATCTGTATTTATTGTGATGAATTGTATACACACCCACCCACTGAAGACTGGATAATGTGTTACAAATGTAACTTATGGGCACACGAAAGATGCAGCGGCAGCAGTGGAAGCACATCTAGAGGCTTTCTCTGCGGCTTCTGCGGTATGTAGCTTCGTTCGAGATTACCCCATGCAGTGTTCGGAATTACCCCACCAGCAGTCGGGTAATTCCGAACAGCAGGGGTTAGGTTTTTTCATTATAAAGTTAATTTTTATTAAAATTTTTGCAAAATCCGTTAAAGTAGTTTATAGAGGACTCGTTTAAGCATGTTTATAAATAAAAATCAAATTCGTATTTCCCATAGTTTTTGTTCTATTTGCTTTCTCGCTTAGGTGTTCGTGATTACCCCACTCTCCCCTAACGCAGTAGAGAACACTGTTAAAGAATTCCATGTAGATTTATCGAAATGCTCTGCAGTGGTAACCGATGGTGCGAAAGCCATGACAGGTGCCAAAATAGGACTGAACGGGCAGTTTAGAAAATGCGGTTTCAAATTCCCAATGATGCACTGCATTATTCATCAGGAAGCGTTATGTGGGAAAGATATAAAATTATCTTCCGCTATGAAGAAAGTTACGCAACTAATAAATTCTATCAAGGGCGGAAATAAATTTCTATCTCACAGGAAATTTATAGAATTTCTTGAAACCCATAACGCTGCTTACACTGATGTCCCGTTGCATTGTGAAGTACGCTGGCTCAGTGCAGCGAAATGTTTAAGTCAATTCTTTGCTATAAGAAATGAGATCTTCCATTTCTTGCACGAAAATCCAAATGCAAAGGCAGAAGAATATTTCCCTTTATTAACAGATGCGAGTTTCCTTTGCGAACTCTCACTTATAGTGGATCTTACCAACCATTTGAATACCCTGAATTTAAAACTGCAAAATCCCGGCCAAACTATTTTGCAGTTGTGCAGCCACGTCGATTCTTTTCGTAGGAGGCTGATAGTTTATCAAAATCATCTCCATTTAGAAGAAAAAAAATTTTTCTTTTTTCCCTCGTGTAGTTTAATTTTCGAAGAATTCGGCAACGAGTGTGATTTTGATAATCTTTTGTATATTCATCGATCGGAGATAGATCAGTTCGATGAGCGTTTCACCGACTTCGATTTGCTCAGAAATGATCTAATTCTCTTTGAGAATCCCCTCACCGTAAAAATCGAAGAACAAGCCCTCGAGTATCAAGACGAACTGTGCGATCTTCAGCACGACATTTCTTTGAAAACGGGGGAAGAAAAAGGAGCCGAATTCTTCAAAACACTGGAAGAATGGACATACCCCAAACTTAGGGATTTCGCGCTCCGAATTTTTTCCATGTTCGGATCTACATATTTGTGCGAATGTTCATTCTCGAAAATGCGTAGCATTAAAACCGAACAGCGCACAAGGCTAAATGATTCCTCGCTTTCAACTCTAATACGGACATCGACGTCCAGCCTCCCGGTTAATATGTTAGATTTGCCCAGCACGTCTAAACGTGCGCGAAAATCTAGTTTTCCCAAAGATATTTGAAATTTTGATAATAAAACGCGTTTTTCCAATACACTTTTTATCGCGCGAGACAGTGGAATAGGCCTACAGGGGATACCACTATAAAAAAAAACGCATCGATAATAGTACCCCCATGGGTGATGTGGAAATCTATTGATACGGGGGGCCCCCCAATGCGTTACGCGCTGTTCATATGGTACGGGCCTGAGGCGCTCTAAGCTTCATGGCTGCCGCGGGGACCAAGACGCGCGGCGGGAGAAAGGAGGCGTTGCCTCCGAAAATCGGCCGCCGCGTTCACTTAAATCCCATGCCTGGTGTACACCAAACCGAGTACATACGGAGACAGTACTGTAACTCTGAACCCCCCCCATAAACATGACTCATGTATGAAAGAAGCTAATTCCCTTGAATGCACGAAAAAAGTTCTCACGCAAAGATTGTGAAATCATCTTTGCTAATTCCAATTGTACCTTTAACCCTTTAATTCACGAAAAAAGTTCTCACGCAAAGATTGTGAAATCATCTTTGCTAATTCCAATTGTACCTTTAATTCACGAAAAACATTAAAAACATACTCACGCAAAGATTGTGAAATCAACTTTGCTAATTATAATTGTATTCTCGTTCTCCGTTCGAACACTGATTCCTCTGTTACTGTTTATACTTGACATTCCTTTATTGGCCACAAATCAATTCAGTGCTCAGATTTTCAGCTTCGGTTTTAAGGAATTAGCGGGCGAGGCCTGTAGTTGACACAAAAACTTTTATAAGAGGGACATCTTCTGTTAAAAATGTCGTATGAAAATCGTTTTACGATGGAAAATAATAAAAACTTGGTAGAGACTAATTTAAACGAATCAAAGTTGGTAATAGATTAATAGCACATTCGCCAACCTGCACTAGTGATATGAAACATTTTGTTTTAAGTCGACTTCACAGTTTTTTCTTATACAACGCCCGCTAATTCCTTAAAACCGAAGCTGAAAATCTGAGCACTGAATTGATTTGTGGCCAATAAAGGAATGTCAAGTATAAAAAGTGACAGAGGAATCAATGTTCGAACGGAGAACGAGAATACAATTGGAATTAGCAAAGTTGATTTCACAATCTTTGCGTGAGAATGTTTTTCGTGAATTAAAGGGAATTAGCTTCTTTCATACATGAGTCATGTTTATGGGGGGGGATTTCATCACTTTTTTTCATAATTTGTGAATTTTTGTTGTGTTGATCTTATCAAGCTAATGTACCGCCGGTCACTCTCTAGGAAATTTCACCACAAAGAAAACGTATATATGCGAGGAAAGAAATTTATTACTTAATAAATTATAAATAAATTAACAATATTAAGTTAATAAACTTTTCCGCCTTAACGGCTTTCCTCCTGACCGCCACGGCCCCGACCACGACCACGGCCTCGGCCACGATACTGTGCGCGCATATAAACGTATGCGAATTTTACATGTTCGTTTACGTTATACTCAGATATGTTTCTTTTTTTTAATAAGTTTATTAAATATTTTCTAACTAATCCTACCTTTAACCTTGATTAAGTATGTAAATTATGTTATACGTGTGGTAATACGTATTCAGTGTATTGGTGGATTTTGTGTTAAATTCGAGTTTTCAGATATGTAGCAAACATACAAGAAGCAAATAGAGGATCGAAGCTGAATAAAATCGTGTAAACGTATGATTTCTTTTCAATATTGCCGTTGCAAAAAAAGAATATACACATTTTTGGCGTTTTTGGGCCATTTCGTTTGATTAATTTTGTCGTTGTCAAAACATTTCCATGCTGATCTACCATCACGTATCAGTCATGAATATGAACCGTTCTGGGGATGAGGACCGTTATGAAATACGGCACTTAGTAATTTATATTTTTTATTACATATTGATATTGGTTGTGGAGCAGCGGTAATTTTACAATTAATTTCTTTAATAACGTTGCCATTTTCATCATAAGAGAACAACAACAATTGCATTATAATGATTATTGGCGGAGTAGTAATTTCAATTTTAGTAAATATTTGCTCAGAACATTGTTTGCACAGTTTTTGCGAACTCGATTTCCAACCAATCGGTAAAACAATATTAACATAATCTTGTAAAGGTGTACCTTTCTTTGACTTTAAAAACAATTCTTTAACTGTCAAGGAGAGAATATAATGGCTGTTAGTGGTTGTTTCTTTATGAGAACATTTTCTGCAGTGTACAGATGTTGTCATTTCAAATTGAACTATTTTTTGGAGCCCTTGCAAATTATTGCATAATGCTAAAAGAAATTCAGATGCGTCTTGTTGAATCTTTTGCAAAAATTTGCCTCCTATGATCCTCCCGCGATTATCGCGCGAGATCTTCTTTGCCATCGTGACGTTTCAAAAATGTTAACAACTAGCAGGTTATGATTGAATGACAGCCAAGTGACATTTATATAAATTATGCTTTCGAGGCGACACCTACTGGCGTCAAGTGGAGGAGGAAAACGTGACGTCATACCTCGTAATTTTAAAAGTGTCACTTTTATAACTATTAATTCAGAATAAATCTTATATGAAAGAAGCTAATTCACTTTAATTCACGAAAAACATTCTCACGCAAAGATTGTGAAATCAACTTTGCTAATTCCAATTGTATTCTCGTTCTCCGTTCGAACATTGATTCCTCTGTCACTTTTTATACTTGACATTCCTTTATTGGCCACAAATCAATTCAGTGCTCAGATTTTCAGCTTCGGTTTTAAGGAATTAGCGGGCGAGGCCTGTAGTTGACACAAAAACTTTTATAAGAGGGACATCTTCTGTTAAAAATGTCGTATGAAAATCGTTTTACGATGGAAAATAATAAAAACTTGGTAGAGACTAATTTAAACGAATCAAAGTCGGTAATAGATTAATAGCACATTCGCCAACCTGCACTAGTGATATGAAACATTTTGTTTTAAGTCGACTTCATAGTTTTTTCTTATACAACGCCCGCTAATTCCTTAAAACCGAAGCTGAAAATCTGAGCACTGAATTGATTTGTGGCCAATAAAGGAATGTCAAGTATAAAAAGTGACAGAGGAATCAATGTTCGAACGGAGAACGAGAATACAATTGGAATTAGCAAAGTTGATTTCACAATCTTTGCGTGAGAATGTTTTTCGGGAATTAAAGGGAATTAGCTTCTTTCATACATGAGTCATGTTTATGGGGGGGGGATTTCATCACTTTTTTTCATAATTTGTGAATTTTTGTTGTGTTGATCTTATCAAGCTAATGTACCGCCGGTCACTCTCTAGGAAATTTCACCACAAAGAAAACGTATATATGCGAGGAAAGAAATTTATTACTTAATAAATTATAAATAAATTAACAATATTAAGTTAATAAACTTTTCCGCCTTAACGGCTTTCCTCCTGACCGCCACGGCCCCGACCACGACCACGGCCTCGGCCACGATACTGTGCGCGCATATAAACGTATGCGAATTTTACATGTTCGTTTACGTTATACTCAGATATGTTTCTTTTTTTTAATAAGTTTATTAAATATTTTCTAACTAATCCTACCTTTAACCTTGATTAAGTATGTAAATTATGTTATACGTGTGGTAATACGTATTCAGTGTATTGGTGGATTTTGTGTTAAATTCGAGTTTTCAGATATGTAGCAAACATACAAGAAGCAAATAGAGGATCGAAGCTGAATAAAATCGTGTAAACGTATGATTTCTTTTCAATATTGCCGTTGCAAAAAAAGAATATACACATTTTTGGCGTTTTTGGGCCATTTCGTTTGATTAATTTTGTCGTTGTCAAAACATTTCCATGCTGATCTACCATCACGTATCAGTCATGAATATGAACCGTTCTGGGGATGAGGACCGTTATGAAATACGGCACTTAGTAATTTATATTTTTTATTACATATTGATATTGGTTGTGGAGCAGCGGTAATTTTACAATTAATTTCTTTAATAACGTTGCCATTTTCATCATAAGAGAACAACAACAATTGCATTATAATGATTATTGGCGGAGTAGTAATTTCAATTTTAGTAAATATTTGCTCAGAACATTGTTTGCACAGTTTTTGCGAACTCGATTTCCAACCAATCGGTAAAACAATATTAACATAATCTTGTAAAGGTGTACCTTTCTTTGACTTTAAAAACAATTCTTTAACTGTCAAGGAGAGAATATAATGGCTGTTAGTGGTTGTTTCTTTATGAGAACATTTTCTGCAGTGTACAGATGTTGTCATTTCAAATTGAACTATTTTTTGGAGCCCTTGCAAATTATTGCATAATGCTAAAAGAAATTCAGATGCGTCTTGTTGAATCTTTTGCAAAAATTTGCCTCCTATGATCCTCCCGCGATTATCGCGCGAGATCTTCTTTGCCATCGTGACGTTTCAAAAATGTTAACAACTAGCAGGTTATGATTGAATGACAGCCAAGTGACATTTATATAAATTATGCTTTCGAGGCGACACCTACTGGCGTCAAGTGGAGGAGGAAAACGTGACGTCATACCTCGTAATTTTAAAAGTGTCACTTTTATAACTATTAATTCAGAATAAATCTTATATGAAAGAAGCTAATTCACTTTAATTCACGAAAAACATTCTCACGCAAAGATTGTGAAATCAACTTTGCTAATTCCAATTGTATTCTCGTTCTCCGTTCGAACATTGATTCCTCTGTCACTTTTTATACTTGACATTCCTTTATTGGCCACAAATCAATTCAGTGCTCAGATTTTCAGCTTCGGTTTTAAGGAATTAGCGGGCGAGGCCTGTAGTTGACACAAAAACTTTTATAAGAGGGACATCTTCTGTTAAAAATGTCGTATGAAAATCGTTTTACGATGGAAAATAATAAAAACTTGGTAGAGACTAATTTAAACGAATCAAAGTCGGTAATAGATTAATAGCACATTCGCCAACCTGCACTAGTGATATGAAACATTTTGTTTTAAGTCGACTTCATAGTTTTTTCTTATACAACGCCCGCTAATTCCTTAAAACCGAAGCTGAAAATCTGAGCACTGAATTGATTTGTGGCCAATAAAGGAATGTCAAGTATAAAAAGTGACAGAGGAATCAATGTTCGAACGGAGAACGAGAATACAATTGGAATTAGCAAAGTTGATTTCACAATCTTTGCGTGAGAATGTTTTTCGGGAATTAAAGGGAATTAGCTTCTTTCATACATGAGTCATGTTTATGGGGGGGGGATTTCATCACTTTTTTTCATAATTTGTGAATTTTTGTTGTGTTGATCTTATCAAGCTAATGTACCGCCGGTCACTCTCTAGGAAATTTCACCACAAAGAAAACGTATATATGCGAGGAAAGAAATTTATTACTTAATAAATTATAAATAAATTAACAATATTAAGTTAATAAACTTTTCCGCCTTAAGGTGGGATCTCCTACCCGCGATTGGTCGCTGCGATTGGTCGCAGCGATTGGTCGCAGTATACTGGTGCAATGGGAAAGCATGTATCCGTTCTCCTACATGCGACTGCGATCGTCGGGTATGCGCCAGACGTAGGAGCCTGACGCGAGTCTGTTTGAGTACCAACCTAGGCTACTCGAGAGGCAACACAATGCGATGAGCATCTGTTTCCCATTATACCCAGTCGCAGGCTGGGCACTACGACCACCGGTCGCTATACTCCTCCCGGAGGGAGTCTAGCGACCAGTCGCACTGCGACCCATTGCCACAGTGTGACAGAATCGCAAGAAATAAGGAAAGAAGTCAGAATTCAAAAGATATGTATTTTTATGTTACCTGTAGACTACTAAAATGAGCACCTAAAAACGGTTAAAATATCATGACGCCTACTTCTGATCTGTGTGTAAACACGTGTCTGTGATTGTATATATTTTTCGTGCAGAATTTTAAATCGTGTCTTTTAATTTTTGGTGATATAAAAGAAAACAATTTTTGGAGCCCCAAAATAAGTAGTGTCGATTCTGTTAAGTAATAGCAAATAATTAGTTACATACAGTTTTTCTTTTCCATAAGAAACCGATTGAAAAATTGTCAGCAATCATCCCCTTTTTAGTTCCACTTCCGGGAACTTCTGAACAAATTTTTTGTTTGTTTTCTAATCAACATAATCTAGAGCTTGCTACTGCGGAAAAAGCATTCGTGAATATTTTGCAGTTATGGATTAAATACGTGTATTCTATGTCGCACAGTGGGGTTAGATCCCCAAAAATGGGAAAAAATGCAACATCCTGTATTTTGCAATTTAAAAATGCTGAATATTATTAAGGAAATTGGTACTAAAAGTGTTAATATATAAGTTTGACGTTATTTAAGAAAATAACGTCAATTCGTCATGAATTAGCGTCAATAGTTCCAATAAAACTACAAGAATTTGATAAATATGCCATGGAAAGTGCAGTGTTCCTATCGACACACGCGCGAAATTCCATGATGTAGCAGCTACAGGGGTGTCGAACTTCCCCACTCCTCGAGCCGCAAGACTCGGGCGCCCGGTCAGCCAGTTCCCCCTCTACTTTTTCTCCGCGAGCAAACAAAATTACATGTGTAGTCGGTAAAACCAAAATATGAACACGAAACGTGGTTATATGGTCCCGAGCTTTATCCCGCATTTTTAAGGGGGAACACCATTGTGACGGCCGAAAAAATAAGCCATTTTTAAGAATTTCTCTTAGGAATAATTTACAGTTTTCATATAAATATTTGTAACAGTAGATAAAAAAAATTTTATACGAATGCTGTAAATTATTCCTGATAAAATTCTTAAAAATGGCATATTTTTTCCAGTCAACACAATGATGTTTCCCCTTTTAAGTTCAAATGCGCAAGCTTTGGATCCTTTTTTCTGATAATAATTTAAAAAACTCCTGTTTACATTCACTTTTACTCATTATAAATGGAACTGTTTGTAAATTATAATTTTCCAGACGATGTGTAATTTTCTGCTCTTCGATTTTGCATTCTTTTGCGTTATTAAAAATTATAAGATCCTTATAAGTATGTAGTGTCCTTAATTAAGTATGTAGGTATATATCAATTTACATGGACATAAATATACGTATGTCACGGGTAAAGTCCGTTTGAAGGCTAAAAGACTTATATAGATGTTGATATGTAGTGGTGACTAGCCTACTGGTGGTAGGGCTTGTGCGGCTCCCAAATGAGAAATGCATCAGACTGAAGTAGGTATGGAGGGGGTCGTTCTCCTGCGGCTCTCCGGAACAGACGAAGAGGAGCCACTGCGGCTCGCGAACCGCCTGTTCGACACCCCTAAACGGATTGTTAGCGGGCCACGGTTTACTATAGCTTTATGACACTAGACCTTCGGCCCCCTACACGATATAAAGTAATTAGGAAACATCTGCCAAGTAACTTGCAGAACCGTGTTTCGCTACAGTATAAAAGAATAAAAAGTATGGTTGGAACGTTGACCGTGACGAAAATTAATTTTAAGGTCCGCACAATTACCAAAAGAAGAAGATGTTCTTATGTTAGATCGAAGAATGTTTCCCTGGCAATGGGGTAGGAAACGAAATTATTCTGCAGTAACACCAGTACGCCTCGCGGAGAGCCACAGGAAGAAAAGGGGTGGTCCACTGACTGCGCGTGATGAGGCATGCTTCGTCCTCCCTACAAACGCAAGAGAGATCCATTATCACTCAACTGTAAACACGCATTGTAATATCAAAACTGAAGCACGCGCTGACGTTTTCGGTATGAGAGAACGTGGGCCACAGGGAGGAGATTATATTATGACCAATCGGTCCTGCATTCCTTTGAAACAGCAGCTTTCCACCTTTGTCCAGTAATATCTATCTTCTACCTGTGGCCCACGTTCTCTCGTACCGAAAACGTCAACGTGTGCTTCAGTTTTTATATTACAATGCGCGTTTATAATTGTGTGATAAGGTATCTCTCTCGAATTTTGAGGGAGGACGAAGCAGACCTCATCATGCGCAGTCAGCGGACCACCCCTTTTCTTCGTGTGGTTCTCCGCGAGGCGTACCGGTGTTTCTGAAGAATAATTTCCCTTTTTAAAGCGGTCTGTACACATTCAATATTATTGCACAATATTCAATATTGCGTAATATTATTGACCGTCTGTGGATCATATTAGAAGGTTGCACAATAAAATTGAAAAGCTGCGCAATAATATTGACCGGTTGTACAATATTATATTGCGTGAATGCGTGACTTCAATTAATAACAGTACAGAGATTGGAATTATAATACTCAATACTCTTCTTTTAAAAATTCCCCAAAATGTGCCTTATTTTCGGAGCGTCAAATTCTGGAAATCCCTGCGGCAGCCTGTGAGGCTCCGCTCCCACTACTCCAGCCGCTCCCCACTCCGTTGCCGGACACGCTTCTACCTGTACGAGCTCGGAGCTCGAGCTGGAGCTCGAATCTGAGCTCGCGCCCGGAATTGGGGGTCCTGTGCATGCCTGCTATGTACCAAACACTGTTCGCAAAGTGTTGATACATTCCTGCCAAAATATTTTATATTTTGGCAACCTTGCAATCGGCCAATTAGGTGGAGAGACCCAAGATGAAGTCAGAAATAAAGATTTTAAAAATTAAAAAACAAATTGCAGGTCAAAAGATTCCCACTGGAATACAGATGAAGGTGTTTTAAACTTTTTATGCATTTCTGTAGGTCCTGTAATAGCTTTCTATCTTTACCGAAAGAAAATCAAACACCTTTTTTTATAAAGTAGCTTAATATGATTCGGCATTTCGATTGCGAAAAATGGCATGTTGAATAATTTCTCTATTTCTTAAGATTCCTGTGCGTTGGGACAAAAGCGGGCTCAGAGTGAAGCGTGAAATCATTCATTGCTTTCGACCGGTAATTTCATATTGCCCGAAGAATGTTTCGACAACATCCGTTTGCCAGTATTTGTAAAGGGCAATCAAGAACGTTGTGCTGTCTTTGATAATTTTAGGCGGTCTTCAGTCTGAGTTAATCCGTATATTACTCTGTCGGTGGGTAGTGCGTACGATGACTTCGGACGCGCAGGTACCGTCCTCAACCGCCAACTCGCTGGACAAAATGGTCATAAACCACGACCCAGGCGAGACGCTTCGGCCGATCAGCCTGGTTAGATTTTGGCAACCAGATGTGTCATTTTCCACCTCTACTTCATAAAGAGGGAGAGGAATCCTCCTTCGCCCATGAATTCACAGGGGGGAAGGTCCTACCTCTTTGAGGAACGTTGTTTCCATTGTGTGTATCATAATTATATTAAAGCAACGATTACTTTCATATTATTTTCTCTTCTTCATACAATAAAGAGAAAAATATGAAATAGTTCGAAGTGGAAACCTTATACCACGTATACCAAGTATACCGATACCAGGAGTTCAGGCAGTACAAGGTTTACCACTTAACGAGATACGCTACAATCTCAATTAATAGGTCTATCTCACGTCAATTTTCCCCCCACGCGATGCACACAATATATTGTACAATCTTCCAATATGATCCACAGACGGTCAATATTATTGTGCAATATGAACATTGCAATATATTGTAGAATATATTGAGCGTCTAGGGCCAGATGCTCTTCTTCATTCACGCAATATAATATTGTACAACCTGTCAATATTATTGCGCAGCTTTTCAATTTTATTGTGCAACCTTCCAATATGATCCACAGACGGTCAATAATATTGCGCAATAATATTGAACGTGTACAGACCGCTTTAAGAAGGGAAATTATTCTTCAGTAACACCGGTACGCCTCGCGGAGAACCACGCGAAGAAAAGGGGTGGTCCGCTCTGTGATGCCAGATCGGGGACGGGTTCCCTCGAGAATTTCCCCCACCTCGCGCACACTACGCCGGAACTCCGTGAGTTGGACTCCGAAGCGCCGAGCTCACAGACACGCTGCTCTGGCGTAGTATGCACGAGGTGGGGGAAATTCTCGAGGGAACCCGTCCCCGATCTGGCATCACAGGGTCCGCTGACTGCGCATGATGAGGTCTGTTTCGTCCTCCCTCAAAATTCGAGAGAGATACCTTATCACACAACTATAAACGCGCATTGTAATATAAAAACTGAAGCACACGTTGACGTTTTCGGTACGAGGGAACGTGGGCCACAGGTAGAAGATAGATATTACTGGACAAAGGTGGAAAGCTGCTGTTTCAAAGGAATGCAGGACCGATTGGTCATAATATAATCTCCTCCCTGTGGCCCACGTTCTCTCATACCGAAAACGTCAGCGCGTGCTTCAGTTTTGATATTACAATGCGTGTTTATAGTTGAGTGATAATGGATCTCTCTTGCGTTTGTAGGGAGGACGAAGCAGGCCTCATCACGCGCAGTCAGTGGACCACCCCTTTTCATCCTGTGGCTCTCCGCGAGGCGTACTGGTGTTACTGCAGAATAATTTCGTTTCCTACCCCATTGCCAGGGAAACATTCTTCGATCTAACATAAGAACATCTTCTTCTTTTGGTAATTGTGCGGACCTTAAAATTAATTTTCGTCACGGTCAACGTTCCAACCATACTTTTTATTCTTTTATACTGTAGCGAAACACGGTTCTGCAAGTTACTTGGCAGATGTTTCCTAATTACTATATATCGTGTAGGGGGCCGAAGGTCTAGTGTCATAAAGCTATAGTAAACCGTGGCCCGCTAACAATCCCTTTAGGGCGGCTGGAAATCGGGCACGGGGAAAATCCCAAAACACCGGTGTTTCTTTATTATTATATTTTTCCACTTCTACGCGTACGATCTGCGAGGTGGGAGTTTTTTTGCGACCAATAGTATTTAGAGTTTCACAGAAAACTCCACCCTCAGAAAGATGCACCTCCTAATGGAAATAGTATTTAAACTGCGACGGGGATAATTAGTCAGTATAGGAAACATTTCTGTACGCTTCAGACTTGCGTAGTGTCAGTCGGACAGTACGGGCTTTTTCGTGTGATTGGCGACAGCATCGTGAAATGGTGAAAAAAGTTGTGTTTTCAACTGAGAACGGACAACAGATTGGTAGAGGCAGTAGCCCCTAATCGTGTCCTCTATGACGCCGCTCACCCGGAGCATAAAAAATACGACGTGAAGAACAAGGTGTGGAAGACAGTGTCAATAATTATGAACAGAACAGGTACAGTATTCTTTAATTATATTTTTTTTCATCAACTACAGCTACTAATACAATCAAAAAGCCATTCATATAATTAACCCTTTCGGCTCTGTTGGGACACATATGCCCCAGTTAATTTTTGTGATGGATAAGTTTTATTTTGGTAGGCTGTCTGGCTGCAGCGTAGCAATGATAGAAATCTCGTGATTTATACTAGGTGTAATTGAACAATTCTTTGAAATTTGTTATCGTAGCCTATCTATTCATAGTCTGTTAAAACTGTTTTGCTTAGAAGGTTTTTAAATTATTGTTTTTATTTATCTTACTGAGCATAGAGACGTGCATATGCGTTTTCGGGGCACATATGTCCCAATTTTTAAAACTGTCCTACAACTTTCAAATTTGATCTGTACCTATCTGCAGCAAAGTATAATCGATGTCCGCAAGAAAATGTAATAAAATCCAAATCGGAAAAGGTCGTGTCGAAAGGGTTAAAGTATAATGATACACTATTTTGAGGGCACAATAATCAAACACGCTTCCTACAAAATGCTCCAATGCTGTTTGCAATATTCCATTTCATCATAAAGATTTTTGCAATTCTTTCCAAATGAGAAATTTTAGAGATTTTTATCATAATTGTTTCAATACATCTCTTGCAACAACACTTACACTGGCTCACGAAAGTATTCAGATACCCTTTGAAATAGAATAACTTTTTTAAAGTAGGACCAAACGACTTGAGCTTTTTGGTGAAGCTAGAAGGATTAGGTTACCAGGTGACGTGTTTCGTCGTTTTGTAAAAAATGCAATTTTTCGGAATAGCGAAGACAATAGTGATGATCGCTTTTCGACGAAATTTTCATTTCATAACCCTAAAACGTATTTCAATATGTAAAAGGTCTTTCGTCGATTGTTATTAGATGCTCAAAAAAAGACTGATCTGATAATACAAATACCAAGTAAATGCGAAATATGAAATAGAAACAAAACCGTATGAGCTTACACCCTATTTTGTGCGTGCTATAAACATTTAAAAAAATCTGGTATCATTGATGTAACCTTTTACCACTTTATTTTAGCTATAACACGCATATTTTTGTATATTTCTAAAAGCGGGTGTAATGTAGAATATTTTACACTCATTTTAAATACATATTACATTCATTATAAAGTTTAAATTGATATTTATAAATAAATTGTTTATGTTTCCTAAATCGTACCACTACAATCGTGCCAGTGGGATTTGACAACTCGTATGTTATATAGGCTATGTACATATATCATATAAATAGGTTATTGCGGCCTGTGTGTGATTCACATACGTGTATATATATTAATCATTACTTTATGTTGAATAATTTTTCTTCTCAATTTGTTGTTTATACTACTTTTAGTGGAGGTACGATTTAGGAGACCAGTTGCCTGAATCGTACCTTTTATAGTATGTGACAAAAAAATTAATAACAAATTAATTTCTTCTAAACAAATGGTTAAACATCTAATAGTAGGTGCCTAAAAGATGAATCTACAATATTCAATAGTCATTTGCGTTCAAATAAGTAGCAAATATGAAATGTAACGTAAAATGTCTTAAGTGGTGCGATATAGGCAATTCTCCTCTAATTACACCGGGTAAGAAATAAGTTAGATTTGTTGGGGAATTTTCAACGAGTATAAATGATTTATTGAATATTTTGCTTTATTACTGGGAAGTTTCCATAGATTTATATTCCAGGACGGAGACAATAGGCCTATGATAACCAAAGCATGAAATGAATATATTTGATTGTAATTTATCTAAATATCTAACCAATACAGTGTCACACAGTGGCTGGTTTGTTTGAAATCACGGCCAAACGTAAATTTTTTTTTATTTTTAGAATCTATGTAGTGGACATCATTTATGAAATGTCAGAGCATGTTTTTCCGTTAAAATCAATTTTTAATCTGCAATTTTCTAAGAGATATGCAATGTGTCGTTACACGTTGGCCGATTCATTCTACCGTGCGTAAAGAAGTTTCACTTCAAAAGTTATTCCATTCCAAAGAGTATCAGAATACTTCCCTAAGTCGCTGTATGTATCCATACGATATACCAAATGCAAGTAATAACGACCTCAATGTTTCTCCAGTAGCAACGAACATGCACAAAAAGTGTATTATTTAATTATTTCAGTTGATGACTGCAAGTACAGGTGGCGTAACATACGCGACACTTACATGAAGCATAAACGCTGCAGTAAGTATGGTACGGGGTCGGCAGCACAGCCAAAAACCAAATGGGCGTTGCCAAGCAGCCTGCAGTTCTTGGAACGTGTTCCTATCGAGAGAAGGCAGGTGTTTTTAAAGCACAATGTGATATTTAAATTCCAACAAATTTTAAAAACTCATTTTATTGATTTCATTACAGTACCCACAGTAATATGCAACAAGCAGAAGCGGTTGAAGAAAGGATAAACAGCACGGATAGCGACATTCCTAGTACATCGATGGATGTTGTAGAACAACTTCCCGCAAGCTGTGAATCTGTCGGAGTAGACACACAGTCAGAGATCGATATTTCTCCGTCAAGGAGAAGATCATTACAGGATGCGCCCACTTCAGTGTCAAAAAGGAGCCGCAATAATTCTCAATTGGTACTGGATGTGCTTGAAAAGAGCACTGCGGAGAGGCAGAAACTGCTGAAGAACATGATGAGTGCAGCAGACCAGGATTCTGATCCCACTTCCCTTTTTTTTAAAAGTATTGCTATGACAGTGAAAACCTTTCCGCCACAGTTAATTGCGGAAGCGAAGGCTTCTGTGTTCACAATAATCAACGCATTGGAACTGAGAGCATTGCGAGTAAGAGATAATGGCGCATCCGATATTCCATAGGAATCATATTTTCGATGTGTCCCCAAATCGCGCCGAGGATACCTAGTCGCGCCATGGGGTTTTAGTCGGTAGGAATCCGACACTACCTCTATCTCCCACCCCGGGAGGCACAGGTGTCTATGAAGATTTCCCCACGTAAAAAAAAATAAAAAAAAGTTCTTTATATAATCGGAAGAATTGTCTATACGTTGCTCGGTTATCCACTAGGTGATTTTTTATTAATATCCTGCAGTAGCCATCTCTATAGCGATTTTGGTATATACTTTTCATGTCATTTCTTTTACTTCTTTCCAAAAGTGCTAACAGAAGTCCCTCATTTTCCTCTTCTTCTTGTAATCGGTGTTTACACACATACATATGCATCCATTTGTCTCATTTCCTCTGATTAATTCGCATTTGTGAAATGCACAGGTATCGACTGGTTTGCATACGTCAAGTTCCAATATACCTGAGTAGCTTCAACCGGCTTGTCATAAATGCCGTTAGTTTATTGCCTTTTAGGACTTCTCCCAACCATCGCCAGAACGGCATTCGTTACTCTGGCTCCGAATTGGAAACATCGCTCCAAAGCAAGTGACTTAGTTAACAGTGTTACATAGTGTCTGTCAAACGATAGTGATATTACATTTCCCTGTGCTGTATAAAAGGGACAAATTATTAAAATGAACCGCAATTTTATTCCGCTGGTGGTACAACTGCTGCAAGAAGAGGCAGAAGATGAGGCACTTCTGTTAGCGCTGTTGGAAAGCAGGAAAAAGAGAAAGGCAGTGAAGAGGTTGTATGCAAACCGAAGTAGAGAGGGCTACGCCAGCATACTAGTGCAAATCATTTGGGGGATGACGAAACCACATACAGACAATTCTTTCGCTTAAATAAGGAGCAGGTTGCCTATGTGCTAAACCTCGTCGGAAACGACATAAAAACAGCACCATCCGCGAGAGTGAATGAACCGATTTTACCACAACACAAGTTGCTGCTGACATTAAGGGGGTAGACACGGGTAATGCAGCGCGCTGTAATACCGACATAATGTGCCCGAAACATGGGTTTGGGGGGATACGTTGTTTGTCCTTATATGAGCAAATTTTGGGCTGGATGAGGTCTCATTCGAAAGAGGAAGGTTCAGTGCACAGCGCTCTGGTCATGGTTGGACGAAATTGTGTTGATATCTAATAATACGAGTGTTCAAAGTAGAGCAAAAATTGACAAAATACACCCGCATGAATCCAAGTATTTTTAGGTCACTAAAAGAGTTTTGTGACTCAAACGAGGACCAGAGCGCTGTGCATTGAACCTTCCTCTTTCGAATGAGACCTCGCCCAGCGTAAAATCTGTTCATATAAGGACAAACAACGTATCCCCGTGATTGCATTCCCAAATACGAGTTCCGCCATATTGGCGATAATACAGAGCAAGTCACGTGACAAATTTAGTTGAGCTAGTGGACACGAGATGGCGCCTACTCGGGAGGACTGCCAACGTGGAATCATAGTAAAACTGAAGCGTTAGCTGGATACACAAGCCACAGTAAAAGCGTGATGCAGTCATTGCATGCATTTTCGGACGACTTTAGGTTAGGTTATATGCATTTTAGGCATACATTGACTAGGAACTGCTAGGAATTGTCTACATTTACTAAATTAACGCTTTTACCGTAACACATACATCACTTGAAATCGCTGTCGTATTTATGTTATAGTAATTGAGGCAGTTAGAGCAACAACGGACTAAAATAGTATAAGTTAGAAAAAAAAAGTATAAGTTAGAATCTGCAAAATTATAATAATGATACGATAATAATACTTGGAAGATGGACATGCTATATGTAACCAAGTACAGAGGAGGACATACTATACTGAATGATATTATATAAAAATGAATGAACGGAATAACACTGGAAATAATGTCACTTCAATATTATATTTATTTTGAAAGTAACAGGAATAAAAAAGTAATTATTCGTTTTCATTTTTGTCAATGTTCATGGGAATTGGAATTACATCACGTTGTGATTTTACTGGTGGTATGCTATTGATAAATGCCTTGTAGTATTCAGGAATAATTCCGTTGTGATACAGAAGATCTTTTTTCTTCGCGGTAGATGTAGAAAGACTTTTTTAAAAAATTTTATTTTTTTCAAGACTATTTTCGTCCTCTGGCATGGACACACAACATTTGTGCACTCAGCATAATAAATTTAGGGACATACAATAAACAAAAATATTATTTTTGATAAATTTATAAAAACGATAAAAATGTAATTTTTATGCAGCATAAAGAAACAGTCAAGCACTATTTGTTGCATATAAAAACTCAAATTTCATAAAAAGTGGACATACAATATGTGTGCACTAAGCCATCACACTGGGCGCTAAAGGATAACCCGAGCCAATTTTCGTTTGAAGCGCTAGGACTGAATTAATTTAATGGGTAATTAAATTATCGGCCATGAATAATTTTCTCGTGTTTATTCGTACTTTCTCAACTAAATATATGATTCGCAACTAAAGTACTAATAAATACGAGAAAATTATTCATGGTCGACGGATGAAAGGCTTTCGAGTAACAAATATGATTAAAAATGATTCATTTTAATTATAAAAATTATATACAGCTCCTCCCCCTCCTCCCCCTCCTCTGCCTCCTCTTCCTCCTCTTCCTCCTCTTCCTCCTCTGCCTCCTCTACCTCCTCTTCCTCCTCTTCCTCCTCTTCCTCCTCCATACTTTAATCTTCTCAATTGCTTTTTGAGCTTGCTGTTCTGTAATATGAAAAATAAACTTTCATTAGAATGTAAAAAATATTTGCGCGAGATTGTCTACGTATCTACATACCTGCTTCTGAATCCGCAACGCAATCTCCATCCACCTGGGGCGTGGAGTCGATTCCCTCCGCGGACTTCGTCGCGAGGACGGAGTCGACTCCCTCCGCGGACTTCGTCGCGAGGACGGATTCGGCTCTCTCCGCGGACTCCGTCGCGAGGACGTAGTCGGCTCTCTCTGCGGACTCCGTCCTCGCGACGGAGTCCTGCTGCTTCTTCGCCTCCGTCCTGGGGACGAAGGCTTGTCAATGTCCATGCTTTCCGTTGCTTTTGACATCTAAAAAAAAGTCGAAGAAACAGTGAAACTATTGAACGTAATGGATTTGAAAGTGCTGTAGGAGAGCCAGAGTTAGCTAAAATGTAATCTAATTACAAATTAGAAATTACGATTAAAATGTAATTGTGTAATGAATTACCTACACAATATTTTCTGTAATTATTAATTTAGGTAGTTGACCACAATTTTGTCAACTATCTAAATTATCGATTGCAGAAAATAATGTGTAGTCAATTACACAATTACATTCGTAACTTATAATTTATAATTATATTACATTTTGCCCAACTCAGAGAGGAGTACACATTTATCAAGTTGGTACATTTGGGTACAATATAGACTTCCTTTAGCCAAGATTCAGCGCAGGAGGAGAATCTTCAGATTTCTAAATGCTGAAATTTCCAAGTTCGAAAGCGTTGAAATTCAAACACTTCCAAAATTTGTAATTATGAGGTTATCAAGATTCACATTATCTGTAATTGAAGGCTCAGATGCAATAAGGGGATTTATTATTTAGACTAGCGCTCGAAAATGCGAAAAAGTATTGTTCAAACGCTAAGAAAAATTGGAAAATTAAATTTTATTACACTGGATTTTAAAAAATATAGTGTTGTAAAGCTCGTCACGGCACACATCTTTCTTTTTACAGTTTCTTTATCGAATCATTAGTATTCGAGATAAAAATTATAAACCAAACAAATTTCTTCGACCAAAGTCGATACCTTTTTAAACAAAAATTGCGATAACTTGAGTAATTATTATCGGATTGTTATGAGACTTGAATCATAAAACTCGGAAAACTCTAGCGAAGCCGTAAAATGTATGCACAAAAGCCTTATGTTAAAAAATGTAATAATATTTAATTAAAAAGTAATACTGGACGTAACCCATGTTTTTCAACGTTCGTCGTTAAAAAGTATCGAGGCAATTTTGACATACATATAACTTGCAGCGGCAATGTTTTTACAATTTTTATCTGGAATACTAATGATTCGATAAAGAAACTGTAAAAAGAAAAAATGTGTGCCGTGACGAGCTTTACAACACTATTTAATTTTCCAATTTTTCTTAGCGTTTGGACAATACTTTTTCGCATTTTCGAGCGCTAGTCTCCTTTTTGCATCCGAGCCTTGAATTTTAATATTTCCAATTTTTCCACTTCTGATGTTTAGAAATTGTTTAATTTTCATCACTTGGTTTCAGTTTCAACTAAAGGAAGCCTACATTCCACCCGAATGTATATACCTTTTCTAGACAATTCGCGGGTAAATTATAACATAACTTTCTTATTCTACGTGAGAATGAATACACGAATCTCTGAGCATGAAGCAGCGTATCGACATTGCAAGGCTGCCACGCGAGGCACGCCTCGTGGAGTGGAGAATCTGGAAACTACCTCGATCATGATCACTTTGCGAGGCAGGCTCGGGCGACAGTCTCGCCCTACGTCCAGCACGATATTTGCGTCGCCCGAGCCATGCGATTTTTTATCTTGAGGCCGCGAAGCACCTTTCAGCACGTCGAAAAATCGACGGCTGATGCCTCGTAAAATAATCACGGTCGAGGTAGTCTCCAGACTCTCCACTCCGCGAGGGGTGCCACGCGAGGCAGCCTCGCAATGGCGATACGAAGCTTGAGAAACACGCGGACACTCAAACAATCACAGTTCACACGATAGATTTTGCACAAAAAATTACAACAATACTATGACGGTAATTGGAAACTTTACCCGGAATATGTCTAAATACAGTCTTGGTTTGGAAGTACTAAAATATAGAAGTAGGTATGTCACTTGTTATGAAAGAAGTGGCGTCGGTCGAAATTTAAAAAAAAAAATAAATTGAACTTTACGTTTATCATGTATCACATTGATATAATACGCAAAAAAAAATAAGTGAAATGTAACAAACGAAAAATTTGGACTTGGACCACTTTCATAATAACCGGCACATATAGTGAAAAAGACAGGGATAGTAAGCGTGAAAGTACTTACGCTGTTTCCTGTTCGACAGTTGCTTTTTTTCTGACCATCGAGCCTTTGCTACCCTCAAGGGTGGACAAGGCCCAAACTGCCTTTCTCACTCCCTCAAGATTTTGTATTTCACTCGCACCAAGGACCGAGCGGGGCGTCATCGGCCCGCGTAAAAGTTCGAATGCGCGAAGGTTTGAAAACGCGGCGCGTGCCCGCGCATACTTGCGGGGTGGTCCTTCACCGTCAGGCAAGTGGGAAAGGATAATGGTAGAACGAAATATGAATTCTTCGCTAATAATGTCGGTGATACGTCAAAAGTATGTGCACAGGATAATCAAAAATTCTTTCCTGTGCACATTTCTGTGCACCAAACAGTATTCCCGGAAGTACATACAGTCTACGTAAATGTATCAGCAAACCAGCAATCCTAATGAGAAAGAGAAGAACAGGACGCGTATATCCGTCCCTTTCCCACTATCCTCTGTTTGGCCACTCAGCATCTGTAGCCATTGTAGCGGGAACGCTAGCTGATCAGTTTCTGGTCGTTTGCACAACGGTGAAGACACAGAAAGCAATCGAGTTTTTTCATATGGAATATTCATAATTTGTGAATTGTTCCATTCCTGCGGGGTTCATTGCTGTAGTGTTGATAAGTGTGTGTGTGTGTGATCATTCCATTGCCATGGAATCAAAGAAGGAAGCCGCAGATGCAAGAAACAATCGCTATTCGAAGGGTGATGCAAAAGCGAAGCGCCCTAAGTTATTTGTAAAGCGTTTGTCAAAAAATAGAATGCGTCGAGAAAGGTAAGTTACATGTTATAGTACAGATTTATATGAAGTTACAGTTTGTGATGTAGTAGTAGCAGCACGGTATTTTGTCGTATATAATACAGTATTATTTATATTCTTCAAATACGTATATGAACAGCTATCTTTAACACTTTACGTACACATATTCTATACTATGCGCACAGCAACACATGTCATTACTTTACCCCTCTTGCCCCACTCATTATTTTTCCATTTGTACGTTCATCATTGTTTAATTAATTAATAATCCGATGTATACCGTGTTTGGACTCATTTTCATGTAAAAACTGTCAGCAGTACGTTCCTGCAACTTTTGGGCCGATGGGACAGAATGTAGAAATTTTAAATTTCGTTATAATACGATACACAACATTTCTATACACTTCTTTTCCCTTTCTTCTTTACATACGTTCAGAAAATACAGTTGCAGCATTTTGTTCTCATTTGAAAAGTGATAGAAAATATATTTCAAACTATATACGTTTTATTCTTATAAAATGCGATGGTCGTTTTTAATCGCATGTTACATTTTTCGAAATCGTCAGGCATCTTTGAAACTTATATTATTAGATAGTCAGATTGTTATATTATTAGATATACTGTGTTTATATTACATAGTTATATTATTAGATATACTGTGTTTCGTCTGTACTCTCGTCGGTTTCTGTTTCAGTTAATGGCAAAATAATTAATTCTACAATAGGTGAACACTGTTCAGTGTCACCCCGTGATTGCCTTTCCGATGATTTCTTGCATTCTATCCGCGCGGAGTTTAATTTTCGTTCAGGTGGTACCCTAAGATTCCGCACGTGCGGAGGATTATCCCGGCCTGCGCTGGTATCGTAAACTAATAAAGTAATAAAATGTTCCCCTAGCCAATACAGCAAATGAAGGTAAAGTTAAAATTTAGCCAGCACATGTTTCAAGACTTGCACGAAAGATATACAGAGTGTCCCGTCAGACACAGAAAAAATGCAATTTATTACCAAATGCTTTAGGAATACATTGTTGTATCTGTTTAAAAAAATTACTATAAAACGATTTTATTTACGACTTATATCGAAAAAAATTGTCCATACAGTCACAGGTATTTTCAGAAATATATGTAGATGCATGTTGCCGGGTCGCAGACACTTACTTCTTCCGCGCAAGCGGCCTGATTACCGCCAACATAATTGGTTATTACTCGAAAGTCGCAAAAAAGTGCAACTGCTCCTTTCGCACATGCATTCCTTATACTATAGACTATCTAATAATATAAGTTTCAAAGATGCCTGACGATTTCGAAAAATGTAACATGCGATTAAAAACGACCATCCCATAATTTCTTATATTTCAGTTATTTATAACTTTTTGTATATTTCAGTAACATAGAATGAATGCACAATTTCATCTTATAGATAAATGAAAGCATTTTCAATATCGGAAGTGTGAATTGCTATCATAAAAACGCTATGTGTGTTAACTTTTCAAAATTTGATACCGTAATTAACTTCAAATAACATAATCAAATCAGACAGTACAGTAATAAAAATTTTGACTTCGGAATCAGATTCTGCGACCACAAAAATCCCTGGAATGAGCATCTTCATAATGATAAAGTGTGAAATGTGAACGTAAGGATTTTGAAGACCGCTGTGTGGTGGTAATGTGTACGTAAGCGATCGTCATCACGCACACGTTACCACCGCTCCTGTAGGTGTTCCCCCTCCGCTAAATAACGCTGTGTCTCTCTAGGTATTAGTAGACCAAGGCACTGGCTTTATTTCTCGGCTGCTACGACCCCCGTTCTATCCTCCTGTTTTACGACCCATTGACAGCGACAAAGTAACCGCGAGCATCGGAGAATACTGTTCGCTGAATACCTATACCTATATCGTATAAATTCAAATTCGAACCGACTTTTCGGGCTCGGGACGGCCCGGAAACTTTCGGGCGGGATCGAGCGGCGACCCGTTACTTTCGTATTGCTCGAGATCCCGACGGATTCGGGATCCCGAGACTCGATTGGGGCTACAAGCATAGCGGGTAATTTGATTTCAGGTCGGCTCGGCAAAACTTGGACGCGATCGGACGATATCGTCACCAGTAATAGATCAAAATTATTACCTGAAAACATAGAAAAATTATGTTTCTTACACGTTAATTTGAAATAATAAAATATTCGCCTTCTTGTATATTGTTGTTACTATGAAACAACCAGGAAATATTCCTTTCTGTATGCTTATTATAGTTGTTCGTACGTTTTCTATTTTAAATCTGAACCTACCCCGAAAAAGATAATACCCTTTGAAGTATATTTTATTATGATTTTAAAATATTGTCGATATAAAAATAGTCTTCTTCCCAAGTTCTGAACATAGTATTTATTGAAATACGTATATGGACATATTCGGTATTCACAGACTATTAGGTAGCAATGAAAATACATATATATGTAAATAAATAATAAGATACAAATTATGATTCAACGGGAGACAGAAAGGTAAAAACTTATCACTCTGGTATTGATATAAATTGATATACATAATTCTTTCCGTTTCGGTCCTCTCGCGTAGTAGCTGGCTTTCGAGCCGATCGCGTCCGAGTTTTGCCGAGCCGACCTGAAATCAAACTGCCCGCTCAAGGCAGTCAGGCTTGTAGTCCGAAACGAGTCTCGGGATCACGAAAACTTCGGGATCTCGAGCAATAGGAAAGTATCGGGACCCCGCCCGATCCCGCTCGAAATTTTCCGAACCGTCCCGAGGGCCGGGTACACGAGCCTCGGGACGATCCGCACGCTCCTACCAACTACTCCAATAAGTGAAACATATACATATTCCTGTTTGGCATCTGTTCCATCGGTCATAATGGTGCAAACGTTTTTTTTATGAATGAGGTACTGGAAGCGATGTCAAGGTCAAATTAGTTTTTTGTAATAGAACGGTATATTCTTTTATTGAGTTATCACAGGATGGAATTTCGATTTCTCGCTATGTATCTATTCGGGGATTTCGTCCGGGTAATACGTAATTGGTATCCCCATCGGTGGGTAGGGTTGAGTATATCTAAAATAAACAAACGTAACCGAGATCTTGATCACATCGAATGATCAATGAAGAATAACGTCTCCAGCCTAGTAGAACGTTCGGTTCCGTTTCCTGGCAATATCGATCGCGAAATTTTTCATGCATTCCTGAGTACCACAAACATCTGTCCGGACGTAAGAAAAGTAATTATATATTTCTTGATTCAAGCTAAAACCCAACTGACCCCAATGGTTATACAGGCAAAAATTTTGCCCATCTGGGCTACAGGCAGGCAGCCCTTGCCGAAAAACCGAAAATAACGCTTCGCGCCCCCATCGACTCGCCTTGTGCGGGGTAACGAAAGTCGAGGTCAGTCCCACGCTTTCGAAAAGCTATCTAAAGAGACAGGGTGATGCGCGTGAAAGCGTGCTCGTTGACGAGAACCAGACGGATCTCCAACACCGGCGCGGTCAAGTAGGGTTTACTTCGCGCAAGGCAAACGACACGTGTTTCTCGGACCCTTCGTTTCTTCGTTATTTTACAACGCTCCATAAAACCAAATACCACCCTGCAGCCCCTCGTTGAATTTTAGGAGGTACAACGTTAAAAATATGACAATGATTGGGATTGCCGGTCTATCCTTTCTGACAAAATGTTTGTTTGGAAATATTTTTATTCCGTCAGGTTATAATTTATTAGAAATATGGTCCTGTGTGTCATATACAATGTTGTACCATTTCAATTATATTATTACCAACTCTCTCTCTCTCTCTCTCTCTTTCTCTCTACAATATTCTAAACTTTCAAGGAGGGTCATTCCACGCCAATTTCAAAATTTTCAAGATTGTGGAAATTTACTTTTTTCATTAAATTATAACTGTTGAACAAAGAGACAGGTAAGAATGAGCTTTTGAGTACTTACACTGGGGAAGTAAGGGTACCCAATAAAAATTAGTTCTCTTAAAAAAAAAAAATTTGAGACCTTTTATTCTGAAATTGTTTTAAACAAATGCAATTTTATAGTAACAGGGCACTATTAAAACATTTTAAAAATATTGGGATACAGCCCCACTTGTGCTCTTTATGGTCACGTTTGCACAAAAGCGGACACTTTAAAATTAGTCGCATGAAAATTAATTGAATGTGACGCTGCGGCGTCCAGCACAGGCTCGACCGACTGAGCCGTGCGTGCTACAATATACAATTATCTATGTCTTTCATTCCTAACCTTGCGTGGCCTTGAAAGTCATAGTACACCGTATGGTTGAATTTGTCTTGACAATTGTACACTTTCGTAGTGGGTAATGAAATATGTAGCATTCCATTTAAAAAACTGGAAGTCACCTTCGGTTCACGGATAATATCGCGAACACCCAAAAGATGACATACAGGTATTATGTTGGGTATAAAAAATATTAAAAATTTTCCTCTTTCATTTTTTGTCAAATACTTACCATTCGTGAGAACCCTATATAACAATATCAGGTATAGCCACTTGGCCGCTGCTAATACCGCGCGGCTTAGCTAGTCCACCCGGTATTGGGCGACGCAGCGTCACATTCAATTCATTTTCATGGGACTAATTTTAAATTGTCCGCGTTTCTGAAAACGTGACCATAAAGAGCATAAGTAGGGCTGTATCCTCAATTTTTTTCAAATTTTTAAATAGCGCCCTGCTAGTATAAAATTGCATTTGTTTAAAACAATTGCAGAATAAATGGTCCCAAATTTGTTTTTTTTTTAAGTGACATAATTTTTATTAGGTACTCTTACTTACCCAGTGTAAGCACCCAAAAGCTCATTCTTACCTTTCTCTTAGTTCAACAGTTATAAATGAATGAAGAAAAGTAAAATTCCACAATCGTGAAAATTTTGAAAAATCCTTTGAAATACGTTTATATATCAGTAAAGACTACAACATATGCAAGTTTCACACAAATCCTAAATGATACTCCGAAAAGTGTCCGATTTCGCGTTGAATGACCCAGGATTGAAATGCGAAAAGTATTCTTTTCACGGTCAAGTGCACGCGTGCCTGGATACACACACAGCCGCGTATCGCAGCGCAGAATGTCTGCTTGTGGCTGCCTTCGCTTGCGAGTAGCGGAGACGGTTGTGAAGATGTGTGCGTGTGAAAAGAAAACGTGCCAAAAGTGCATGTCCCTCGGTTGCGTAGCGAGAGAATCACGTTGTCTAAGAGGAACATTTGTATCACGGTACGTCCCTCTTCGTATCGCGAGGATAAATTACAATGATATTCACAGTAGTGCGATAATAATAATATTTTCATAAATAAAGCGTCCTAACATTTGTGATGCTTCCCTAATGATAAATGACACCAAACACGATATAAATTTGGATAATACCCATTTAGTGGTAATACGCGTCGGCCGCAGAGGAGGACAGCGAATGAAAGAGATGGGGACAATCGGCAGTCCTTTCTTCCACTCCCTCTCTTTCTCTACCATGCCTTATCATTTGCTCTCCATTCTCTCTCTCTCTCTCTCTCTCTCTCTCTCTCTCTCTCTCTCTCTCTCCCTCTATTTTCGCGGCACTCATACAAACACACTCTACAAGTTTTAATTTTAAATTTTGATTGCGTTAGTATTGTCTCACACGCACACGGGTATTTTTAACCCTTCGTTGAAACACCTCTTTTTTCGATCAACTGTGACATACCTGGGTGGTTCACACACAGAGCAATTTTTGAACGACTGCCATTCTCATCCAAACAATCCAATCATTATAAAAAAAAACATGGGTCAATTTCAAGGTCTCTAGTATATATTCCAATAATTTTTTTATTTAAATTTTATCACAGCTTTTGTAAAATAATTCTAGATTACCACATGTCGAGAAAAAACGAAGAAAATCTTTAAAAAATTGTAACTTTTACAAATTTCAATATTAGAAGCTAAAAATCTACAGAGTTGATGTTCGGATCTAATATTTTCCGAGAAAAAAATGTTTGTAAGTCGGCATTGAAAAAATGTATTTATTTTGCATATAAAAGTTTCAGAACGTCAAAATCAGCTTATGGGTGGTTCACACCCAGAGAGTTAACGAAGGGTTAAACTTACTTCGTGCCGAGGCTTTCGCTTACATCGAGACTTTACTGTACTATATCTTCTTTTACTGTGCCTGTTTTTCTTTTCTAATATATGTTTTTATTATTTCTATGTATGTACAACGCGTGTTACTGATTATTGACTCTTTACGTGCAGGCAACGATTCAAAACAGCAGCGTGCCTCACGGTAGGTCAGGGCACCGTGGCGGAAGCAGGTACGCGTGCAGGTACCTCGTACGAAGAAACACTTCCAAGCACATCTGCTACGTGTGATTTTCCTACGGACAGAATACACGAAGAAGACGTAGGACATTTTGAAGATATTCCAATTATGGAAGGAATTATAGAAGAAGCATATTTCGATACGGACGCAGAAGTTATTGAAGAAGAAATACATTTCAATGTGGACGAAGAGGAAATTGTAGAACAAGAGCATTTCGAGTCGAACGAAGAAGAAATTGCACAAGAAATAGATTTCGACACATACATCCACGAAGATGTTGGAAGTGATGCCGATTACTGGGTGGTGGAGACTGCAGAGCCAGAACAGCCGGACAACCCAATTCCAAAAGGAATCGACTTCGTTGATTTTCCGTATGTTTTCGAACAGATAAAAAATCTTGGAAAACATTCGACAATAGGCTGTGGCATCGAACATTTCGAAATAGTTACATTTCAACGGAATGGACTGGAAAATGTCTATTATGTAGAGTGCAAAATGTGCGAATACACAGAGCGCATATCCTGTCTTCGGAAGAGTGATGCCACTATGGATATCAACCGCGCCGCTGTTGCCGCAACAATGATGACGGGCGGCGGATATAATCAACTGGAGGACATAATGACTGCCGTGAACGTGTCCTGTATGACTAAAAGGATCTACGAGAACTGTCAAAACGACCTAATCGATGCCCTCGAAGTGGCCGCACAACGCGAAATGGAAGATGCTGGAAAAGAGGAAAAAGCATTAGCTATAGCAAGAGGCGACGTATATCCAGAATCCGGTGTACCCTTTATCCCAGTTGTCGCAGATGGTAGCTGGATGAAAAGGTCGTACCGCGGAGGAGATTACAATTCTCTTTCTGGCGTAGGAGCCATCGTGGGATACCACACGAAGAAAGTGCTGTACATTAGCGTGAAGAATAAATTCTGCATGACTTGCCAAATAGCAGGTACGAAGAAGAAAGAACCGCGCGAGCATCGTTGCTTCAAAAACTGGGGTCGTAATCAGAGTTCAACCGGCATGGAGAGTGTTGCTATTGTCGAAGGTTTCAATTGCAGCATAGATATGCACGGCCTAGTGTACTCTATATTAGTTGCCGATGGCGATAGCAGTGTGTACAAGAAGATATTGGACAGTGATCCATATAAAAACTACATGGTGCAGGTACGAAAAATAGAATGCACCAATCACCTGCTACGCAATTTCAGTAAAAAAATAAACGAAATCGCAACAAAAGGCCGCGATAAAGACCTAAGAGCTGTCGTAAAAAATAATGCACTCCGCCTGCGTACTGGTATAAAGAAGGCTGCAGAATACCGGTTGCAAGAAGAAATAACACTCGAGGAACGAATAAGAAATTTGAAGGAAGACTTGACGAATGTACCGAGTCACGTTTTCGGTGAACACAAGGAGTGTCAGAAGTTAGCATACTTCTGTAAGAAATACTCTGATCCAAACAGAGAGGACTACGTACCACGGTTGAGAGAAGCTGGTATTTATCAGAGTATCGAAGAAGCGATGCAGCCACTTTTCCCTAAAGTTGACAGTTTGCTGCACGGCCTAAACAACAATGCTGTTGAAAGTTTTAATAATATCATTGCCAAATTCATCGGAGGCAAAAGGATAAACTTTGGACGAGGAGGCTCGTATCAGGGCAGAGTCTCCGCTGCAGTCGTCCAATATAATACAAAAGAGGCGTTTAGCAGATTGAGTACGGCAATGGATAAAGAGCCGCCAACCATGGTAAAAAAGCTGGAAGGACGTCGGAAGCGCGCAGCAGAAAAAGCAAGGGAATATAAAAAAGAAGCGAAAGCATCCTCCTTCCGAAATAAAAAACAATCGTGCGACCAGGATTACGGTCCCAGCGCAGAAAAACCAGACATGGAAGAGACAGTATACTCTTCCGAGTGTGAAAGGCACGCGGCTATACTCCATAACTGGCAAAGGATACGATGCGAGATCGAAGAGGAAACTCGCAATCAGGCGAATAGCGAAAAGTGGATTAGTTATAGAAAAAAATTATTAACTGCATCCAATTTCGGCAAGGTGTGCCGATTACGGAAGACTACACCACGGGCAAATACTGTGAAGAGTATAATGTACCCGCAACTTCAAAATGTACGTTCTCTCGAATACGGAAGGGAAAATGAGGCAAACGCCTTGAGACAAATGGAAGAAGAATTAGGGATCCATATTCTACCGTGTGGCCTCTTCATCGACGACACTGTGCCTCACTTAGGTGCAACTCCTGACGGCCTCGTGGACAGTGATAAAATCGTCGAAGTAAAGTGTCCTGAATCGGCCAAGGATTTATCACCTGCTGAAGCAATACAGCAACTTGGTAATATAAGGCGTATTTTCAAGGGTAATGAAATGAATAAAAATCATTATTACTATTATCAAGTGCAAGGACAATTGCACATAACGAAAAGGCAACGGGCCTATTTCTGTTTATGGACGCCAAAAGGAATGAAGGTTACAACAGTATCGAGAGATGATCGATTCTGGGCAACAGAGATGGAAGAAAAACTGAGCAAGTTCTATGAGGACTGCATGTTGCCAGAAATTATAGATAGTAGATATAATCGACAACAGCCGATTAGAGAACCTCCGTACATACAAAAAGGAGGGGCAAGTACGAGTACACAAGAAACTACATAAAACGATAGATGACAACATCGCGATAGCACCGGCGAGTGCATCCAGCGCATATGAAGAGCTGTCGAATAATCAATTGCTATTCAAGGTCACTATTGCACCGGCGAGTGCATCCAGCGGATATGAAGAGCTGTCGAATAATCAATTGCGATCCAAAGTGACTATTGCACCGGCGAGTGCATCCAGCGCATATGAAGAGCTGTCGAATAATCAATTGCTATTCAAGGTCACTATTGCACAGGCGAGTGCATCCAGCGGATTTGAAGAGCTGTCGAATAAGCAATTGCGATCCAAAGTGACTATTGCACCGGCGAGTGCATCCAGCGCATATGAAGAGCTGTCGAATAAGCAATTGCGATCAAAGTGACTATTGCACCGGCGAGTGCATCCAGCGCATATGAAGAGCTGTCGAATAAGCAATTGCGATCCAAAGTGACTATTGCACCGGCGAGTGCATCCAGCGCATATGAAGAGCTGTCAAATAATAAATTGCTATTCAAGGTCACTATTGCACCGGCGAGTGTATCCAGCGCATATGAAGAGCTGTCGAATAATCAATTGCTATTCAAGGTCACTATTGCACCGGCGAGTGCATCCAGCGCATATGAAGAACTGTCGAATAAGCAATGTTCCAAAATGTAAGTATAAGCATGTAGTTTACAAAGCGCAGGCACCACCGGAGCAACGTGGAGGCGCCTGGAGTGCGCAGAGTTACTGAGCTGCGACGAAGGGAGTTCGAAGGCGAACATCGTCGCAGAATGGCCGAATTCCCCATGAGAGAGAGCCCCGAAGAGTGGAGTTGTTTAGACAGGATGGGTTGTTCGCTGACCAAAGATCCAGCAAGTCTCTCGCTCGAGGAGAGAGTTTGAAGTTCTGAACGAAGAGTCTGAAGATTAGTCTAAGCTAATCTACTGGACTGGGCTGCGGAGGCTACCTTCGTAGCCCAGCCCTCTGTTTCTTTAAAGTGTTTCAGAGAGCACGAAACCCCACGACGAGGGACAAGGTGTCGGGGGACTGCCACCGCGGCCTGGATACGCGTTCCCGAATTCACCGTCTGTGCTACGACAGAGTAGCAGTCCGCAGTGGAGCGCGGACATACGTGGAACCGCTTTTCTAGCCCTGTTGGCGTGGATCTTGGCTCCTCCCCGGTTTGTGCAAACCAAGAGGTCCGCGTCGACAGGGTGGACAGCAGCCGGGAAACGGCATCTCCAACCACCAGTCGGACAAGCGGTGCGACTGCTTGGATCGGCTGGAGGAGATGTCGCGGAGACGGGAGCGTTAACAGGACGCACAGGACGGTCCCCTGGGTCAGCACCAGAAGCCACGAAGAGGAATGGGGCCATCTCAAAGCCAAGGTCTGAGAGAGGGAGAAGAGGACAAGAAGCCCAGAAGAAAGAAAATGCAGACGAGCTGGGGTGCTGGGCAGATTGATCGGAGAACGGGCCGATAACATGCTCATGAGCTGTGATCCCCTGTTATCGGTTCCGTCTCGCCTTTCCATCTTCCCGGTTCTTTCAGCTCCAACGGATTCTCTCAAATGAAAGTAAATGTGCTTCTCCGTGCCTTTTGCATGGAATCCGGAGCCGCGAAGTGATTGAAGTCTCAAGCTCGTACGGCCACCGGAAGGACATCGAGGACGAGTCCCTGGGGGAGGGTCGACCGCGACCAAGGATTCGACGAGGAGGAGGGAACGTCACCGAAGCAGTGGAGACGTCGTCGGACGTCCTTCTAGAGGAGGCTGCCTGCAAACGAAGCAGCGCTGGAGTCTGCACGGGGTTCCGGAGGCTGCACGAAGGAGGATACAGCGTCGGAGCGTTGGAGTCGACGTGGGACGTTCCAGAGTGGAGTTCCAGGGACATCGTGGGACAAGGACCAGGGGCGTTTCGTCGAGGGAGAATTAGAAGCCCCGCGGTACCCGTGCCTGACTGCTGGACCCGGAGCTCTCCGTGGATTTCGTCCTGGGACACACGGAAGAGGAACGCGCCCGGAGCTCCCGGTGGATTTCGTCGTGGGACCAAGAGCCGCAGGGTTCCAGAGACGTTGTGGGACAGGAAGCTGCAGAGTTCCGGAGACGTCGCAGGACCAGAAGTTGGGGCGTTTCGTCGTGGCAGATCGAGAAGTCCCGTTGTACCCACGCCTTGCTCAGGGTTTTTCCGTGGTTTTCCCCTGAGCGAGAAGGCAAATGCCGAGGCGGATGCCCGAAGAAGCCACAGGGCTGCACGACCACTTCTTCAGGCAGGGGTACGAACATTCCGAAAAGGATTCAATGCGGCCGAGACGTCCGCTCTTCCAGAGGGGAGAGCAGTGTTGCGAGCACCGGGTATAGGCCCGTGCATAACCTGCTGGTGCTCGTAGCTGAAGATAGAAGAAGGTCGGCCCCCTTCGAGAGGACGATCTGAACGACGACCAGAAGACTGTCTTGTACCGAACAGTTTTGTAACCGATATTGCTCTATGTAACAATATAGTTCAGTCGTGTGTACTCCCGTGTAATCATTATTCTATCCTTTGAAAAAATCTCATAACTTCGGTGTTTCCCAATATTTTTTAATACTTTTTTTTATATTATTTGTTTAGCCAACGGTTATATGGACAGGAACATTAAAATAATTGAAGCATCTTTTACAAATAAAATAGTAATAAACCCCGTAAACATTGTGTTTCATAATACATCCAGTTCAGAATCCGTTCATGAAATCCGCTACTGAAAATGCGCAGGCTGGATGCGCATGATTATTATGTGGTCGGCTCCTCGAAGTGACAGGAAATATAACCTAATTGCTATACTGGATTTCCTAAAGACGCTGTTGCGGCGTAATAATAATGTTTTGGAAGGATGCTAAAAAGTTCACAAATGTTTTGTAAACGAACGAAATAGCCAGTAAACATTTGTTGTCATATAGCATATACTTAGGTTATATTTCCTGTCACTTCGAGGAGCCGACCACATAATAATCACGCGCATTCAGCCTGCGCATTTTCACTAGTCCAATTCAACATCCAACACAATTTTATATACAATGTTTGTTCATAACTGCTTTCTGCATAGGATGTGTATTTCATGTTCTGTTTCAGTGTTTTGCTAATTAAAAAATGTCTATCCTAACAAACTTCATTTTCTGGGGACATGCCCTCATCTATTTTTCCTTTTCACTTATAATTCCTTACTGCCAATGTAGAATATTGTAGCATAAGCACAGTTCAAGTAAATGTACAATAAATTTTCTACGTTTGCAGTACCAGCAGACTTTCTGTTTAAAATGTACAACGCAACAGCTGAGAATTTCTTTCCTTATTCAGAATAGAATACGGAAATAGCAAACAGCTCCCTCTCGCGTGCACAGGCAGCCGCGTATCTATGGGTAATACCATTTCAGTGCAGAAAAAACCTGCTGTAATACCGACCGGCCAAATCGGCCAGGTCACGTGACGTGTCTACCCCCTTAAGGCAAGTTAATTTTTCAAAAACAGTGGTTAATTATTAACGGTTACCGCGATACTTTTATAAAATGTCGAAATGGAGTCGGTATCTTTTTCCATTGATCGATTGATACTGCCCATTAATTTTTCTATTTCGAGAACTCTCCCTTCCAAGAAATCCAGTATAATATTCGTATCATTTATGTGCCTTTTTCACACTGAACTGGACAGATATCTTATTTTCCTTCAAGGAGGAATATTGTTCTCTGACTGTGTTTCTATAACAGATTCACAGCTTGCAGGCGATTCTGTAACATCCATCGACGTTCCTGGAATGTCGCTATCCGTACTATTTCTAATATGTTGAACCTCTTCAGTTTGTTGCATATTACTGTGATTATTATAATGAAATAAATAAAATGAATTTTTAAATTTCATTATATTTTAGAACTCATATTGTGTGTAAAAAATATTTGCCTCCTCTGAAACGATACATTGTCCAAAAAGTTTGCTTGCCCAACAACGACCATTAAAATTTGTTTTTTTTTTTGCCGACCCTGTACAGTGTTTATTGGCTCGCTTCATTTTACAGTCAGCAGCTGAAGCAATCAGATAATTTATTTTTTGCAGGTTCATCGCTACTGGAGAAAGTTTCAGATCACTAGCATTTGCATTCCGAATATCTTACGGTTATATAAGTGTGATTGTTAAAGACGTACTGAAACAATTATGCATTAAATTAGTGCCAATATTTTTACCGAAACCCACTGTTTTGAGTCTCGAAAAAATTGCACAGGATTTTCTAACGAAGTGGAATTTCCCAAATTGCGTTGGTGCAATGGATGGGAAGCACGTACGAATATTGTGTCCCCAAAACAGTGGATCACTGTTTTTTAATTACAAAAATTATTTTTCAATGGTACTATTAGCTGTAGTAGATGCAAACTACAAGTTCATTGTCATCGACGTTGGCTCATATGGAAAAGAAGGCGATAGTGGCATTTTTCACAAATCCATAATGGGCCAACAAATTCGATCCGGGAATTTTAATTTCCCCAGTGATAAAGCACTGCCAGGATCCGACGTGACGATCCCTCACGTGATTGTAGGCGATGAAGCTTTTCGACTAACGAAGAACTGTATGAAGCCATACCCGAAAAATCAAGCTTCGGAAGACGTTGAAATAACTATTTTCAACTACCGCTTTTGCAGAGCAAGGCGAGTGTCGGAAAATGCTTTTGCACTCCTATCGCAAAGCTTCCGAATATTTTATTCGGCAATAGCGGTACTGCCAGAAACTACCGATAACATCATCACTGCAACATGCTGCTTACATAACATGTTGCGTGATGAACACGACAACAGTAAGCAACATAACAACTGCCACATGGACATATCCGCCGATAATATGTTGCCGCTAGCTAGACCCGGAGGTTACGGAGATGCGGAGGGTTTTGAGGTCCGAAACAAATTAAAAACCTATTTTAATTCAGTCGCAGGGGCTGTAGAATGGCAACAGGACCTCATTCAAAGGGGTGCAACAGCATAGTCAACTGACGGATGGATACAAAGGTAAACACGACAGTAAATAATAATTTAACGGCTTTCGTGGTAGTTTCGTAATTAGCTTGATATGTATATATGGTATATATGTTTATTTTTTTCTACGTGCACAAAAGAGAGTGATGAGCCAATGGAGTGATCGAGGAGTCACCATTCATGACAGAGAGGAATGGGGGGGGGGGGGGGGAGCACCCGAAGACCCCGGACCCGTCCAGGAGGACGGCCGCTGTGCAACGCCGCAATGTCGAGAGAGATGGTCAATGATGAGAATGAGGTGTTCACATAAACATACGTCTGTGTGACTGTGAGTGAACATTGAAACTGAGACCATTTCTAAAAATCCAAAAATGGACATGTAATTATCCGACGTTGGTGTGATTGTCGTGAGCATGTCTTGCTCTAGATCAAGTCGACTTTGGTTTGTTCATAATACGCGGTATTATGCACGGATAGCGAGCGTGTGGTTAATTTCTAATGTTGTGGGATGCCAGGTCAACATGATTAAGGTTATCAGGAATTTCATAGTATATGCCTGCGCCGTGCTGCAAAGAAGAATATAAGATGACCATGGAATAATTATCGTCCCCACTTGTTTGTCCATTGGGGAAAGGATAAGTTGACCACTGTGACATTTGGTATTTAAGCTGCTTATGTAAAATTTGGAGCTAATATTCTGTTTCTTCTAGATGATAACTCCGAGAACAGACTTATCAGGTTGGCCGATTGTAAGGAATATGGGAGCGGCCATTTTCATGTATTCTCTACAAGTAGAAATACTTCCCGACTGTGTAGAAGCGTCAGTGCGTGTTTGAAACTAATCGGATACAATCATTTTTGTGTCTGAAAGCGACCAGAAAAGTAAAAATAGAAGTATTTTCATACGAATTATTTTTTCTTTTACTGCAGCGACAATCAGGACACATTTGTTATTGTATACGGGACACAAATGCAGTGTCCCACATGCTTGCGCCCGATGTGCGACCGGCACCGTACTTTATCTCAGGATTTTTGAGACTTAATTTAACAAATAGTTTTTAATAGTTATTATTTGCGATAACAACTGATTGAAAATTGGCAGGGTCAGATTGACCCAGTGTGACAACGGCGTTCGAAAAAGTAGGTGTGACAACCGAGGGTTAACTAACCACTTCTGTTCTTATTTAAAAAAAAAATTGAAAAATGTCACTTATACCCCATTGTAAGTGCCTAATGTATGATGAAAGAATAAATAAATATAATTAGAAATAATAAAGAAAGAAAAAAAATGCTTCACCTGTTCTGTTTAATTTAATTGACACTTCTCTCTACACGTTTTCTTTCCCTTCGTAATTCTTGTAGTCTTTGCAATCATAAAGGACTTATCCTCGATCAATTTTTTGCCCTACGCAGTCGAAAGCTGCAACTCCGTCGACATTTTAAACATTCATCACCCACACACAAAATGTGGCACTTGGAAGCACTTTACAGGTATGCGCGTGATGCCGCCCTGCTTCGTCCTCAGGACAAATTCGAGACCGATCCCGTATCTCGCGAATATAAACACGCGTTGGAATATTAAAACAAAAGCATGGGCTGACGTATTAAGATGTGAGAGATGGTGGGCCATTGGGAGGATAGAATATTTTGAGCTACAATTTCTTTTATAATTTTTAAAATCTTTATTTCCGGCTTCTTTTTGGGTCTTCTTTTTGGGTTTTTACCTTTTTTAGGAGCTCATATTATTAGCTTACAAGAAATATTCGGGTCAGGCATGAATAACAGCGACGCTGAACCTCGCCCATTCTGTACTTTGCGTTTCTACCTCCACTGCGTTGTATCAAATATTATAAAAGAATAAACACGATTTATTATTATTATTATTATTATAAATATATAAAAACACATAATCCTCCCACAACTTTTGAATTCTGACTCGTTTCCTTGTTTCTTGGGATTCTGCCCCACTGTGGCAGTGGACTTGGTCGCAGGTAGGAGTGTGCGGATCGTCCCGAGGCTCGGGTTCCTGGCCCCGACGGACGGTCGGAAAATTTCGGGCGGGGTCCCGATACTTTCGTATTGCTCGAGATCCCGATGGTTTCGGGATCCCGAGACTCGATTCGGGCTACAAGCAAAGAATAGACAACCAATTTAAATGACAAGGTCAAGTAAAGACTTCAAAGGTTCCGCCCATTTTTAAAATATTCGCCTTCCTGTATATTGTTGTTACTATGAAACATCCAGGAAATATTCCTTTCTGTATACTTATAGTTGTTCGTACGTTTTCTATTTTAAATCTGAACCTATCCCGAAAAAGATAATACCCTATAGATCCCCTTTACATAAAGTACTAAGTATGAAGTATATTTTATTAAGATTTTAAAATATTGTCGATATAAAAATAGTCTTCTTTCCAAGTTCTGAACATGGTATTTATTTATGTCCATATACGTACTTAAATAAATACCATGTTCAGAACTTGGGAAGAAGACTATTTTTATATCGACAATATTTTAAACTCTTAATAAAATATACTTCATACTTAGTACTTTATGTAAAGGGGATATATAGGGTATTATCTTTTTCGGGATAGGTTCGGATTTAAAATAGAAAACGTACGAACAACTATAAGCATACAGAAAGGAATATTTCCTTGATGTTTCATAGCATCAACAATATACAGAAAGGCGAATATTTTGTTATTTCAAATTAACGTGTAAGAAACATAATTTTTCTATGTTCTCGGGTAATAATTTTGATCTATTATTACTGGTAACGATATCGTCCGATCGCGTCCGAGTTTTACCGAGCCGACCTGAAATCAAATTACCCGCTCATGGCGACTATGCTTGTAGCCCGAATCGAGTCTCGGGACCCCGTCCGATCTCACCCGAAAGTTTCCGGCCGGCCCGAGCACACCCCTGGTCGCAGGCAAGGAGATTCAGCTTAGGGCCAGTCGTTGGGTCAAATCGCTGCGAGCAATCGCAGCGACCAATCGCGGGTAGGAGATCCCACCTTTAACGGCTTTCCTCCTGACCGCCACGGCCCCGAGCACGACCACGGCCTCGGCCACGATACTGTGCGTGGATATTAACGTATGCGAATTTTACATGTTCGTTTACGTTATACACAGATATGTTCCTTTTTTTTAATAAGTTTATTAAATATTTTCTAATTAATCCTACCTTTAACCTTGATTAAATATGTAAATTATGTTATACGTGTGGTAATACGTATTCAGTGGATTGGTGGATTTTGTGTTAAATTCGAGTTTTCAGATATGTAGCAAACATACAAGAAGCAAACAGAGGATCGAAGCTGAATAAAATCGTGTAAACGTATGATTTCTTTTCAATTTTGCCGTTGCAAAAAAAGAATATACACATTTTTGGCGTTTTTGGGCCATTTCGTTTGATTAACTTTTGTCGTTGTCAATACATTTCCATGCTGATCTACCATCACGTATCAGTCATGAATATGAACCGTTCTGGGGATGAGGACCGTTATGAAATACGGCACTTAGTAATTTATATTTTTTATTACATATTGATATTGGTTGTGGGGCAGCGGTAATTTTACAATTAATTTCTTTAATAATGTTGCCATTTTCATCAAAAGAGAACAACAACAATTGCATTATAATAATTATTGGCGGAGTAGTAATTTCAATTTTAGTAAATATTTGCATAGAACATTGTTTGCACAGTTTTTGCGAACTCGATTTCCAACCAATCGGTAAAGCAATATTAACATAATCTTGTAAAGGTGTACGTTTCTTTGACTTTAAAAACAATTCTTTAACTGTCAAGGGGAGAATATAATGGCTGTTAGTGGTTGTTTCTTTATGAGAACATTTTCTGCAGTGTACAGATGTTGTCATTTCAAATTGAACTATTTTTTGGAGCCCTTGTAAATTATTGCATAATGCTAAAAGAAATTCAGATGCGTCTTGTTGAATCTTTTGCAAAAATTTGCCGCCTATGAACCTTCCGCCATTATCGCGCGAGATCTTCTTTACCATCGTGACGTTTCAAAAATGTTAACAACTAGCAGGTTATGATTGAATGACAGCCAAGTGACATTTATATAAATTATGCTTTCGAGGCGACACCTACTGGCGTCAAGTGGAGGAGGAAAACGTGACGTCATACCTCGTAATTTTAAAAGTGTCACTTTTATAACTATTAATTCAGAATAAATCTTATATCTTTTAGACAAATAGCTTGATACATTAAGTAAAACGACATAAGGGTTCGAAAAAAAAAATGATTCGCTCAATCATGTAAAAACACGGGCACTATGTCATAAAATAAGATAATAAAGCTAAAATAGCTCCGACGACCTGTCAATTTCGTTATCTTTCGTGTATAGAGACACGGTCGCTCAGTGTGCCTATGGGTAGAGGGGAAGGGGGAATTAGCTTCCAGACGCGACCGCGTCAGTTGATAACCTCGATTTTCTTTTATTTGATTCAGACCATTACCATTCACAGAACTGTTTTTGTTCAATTGTAAAAATCGACATTGTCTAACTTAATATAATTTTGAAAACACAAATTTAATAATAAATCAAATCTAAAATGAAAACTCGATATTTAAAAAGACTGTTTAAAAAGAAATAGGAAATAGTCCTGAAAAGAACTGAAATAGAATTCTCATTTAAAAGCCAGTAAAAGCTTTGATAAAGACTTGAGAAAAAATTGGGAAATAGTCCTGAAAAGAAAAAATTGCTCTTAATAGAACTGGTTGCGAAATCCTCGGAGTGTGACCAGCGTGCAGTGCTTCATTCGGCCTGTACGAGTTCGGCGTTCTCCCCACCAGAGATCGGCAGGCTAAGCTACCGCTGATGGAGGGGGAAACACCTACAGGAGCGGTTGTTATGTGCGCATGACTGACGCAGGCGCAGTTCCATTTAGTATGTAACTAGTGTAGTTAGCATGTAACGTCTTAACATGTCAAGCATCTTCGACATCTTGCAACATATGTAGAGTAACCCCAAATCAAATTAATAAATTAGACCTTCTTCAAAAACTGCACGTTGAAGAAAACCATTACTATTACGGGCTATCGACTCTCCATTGTCATATTAGATTCATGGAATGTATTCTGCACATCGCCTACAATTTAGGTTACGAAAAATTGTACGCTAAAGGAGATGATAAGCAGTTAAAAGAGGGACGAAAACACCTGGTACAAGATCATATACGATCGGAAATGTCACTGATTGTAGATATGGTCAAACAGGGTCACGGAACAACCAATGATGGCAATACAGCCAGGCGATTTTTTGATGACCCGAGAAAGCGCAAACGCAACAGGAGTAGACATTCGTTTAATAGACCGGTTTTCTATTATTTTACCAGTTTTGACAAGTGGGTACGACATTGACTTTGACAAGTTTGAAAAGTACACACTTGATACCGTAAAACTATTCGTTGATTTATACGATTGCTACAACATGCCTACATGTGTTCACAAAATTTTGATGCACGGTGCTAACATAATGAAACTTTTTGGGTTACCTATTGGTTGGTTGTCCGAGGAAGCTCAAGAAGCGAATAATAACATTTTTAAGCAGGCTAGATTACATTTTAGTAGACTGTTTTCACGTTTTGTTTGTAATGAAGATATAATGCACTTTATGTTGGTTTCATCAGACCCAATAATAAGTGGTTTGAGGGTCCATAAACAAAACAAAATTAAAGGTTTGTGTGAACAAGTTAAAAACTTATTAATTTCTACAAATGATAATGAACGAGAGTCGGATGACGAAAAGTCAGCCGATGAATTTTAGTTATAAAAGACCATGAGTCAATATAAATATTATTTTATTCAATAAACTTCAAGTAAACAAAAAATTATAAATAAAACACGGAAAAAATTATAAAACTGAAAAATGTAAAAAAAGTTTAAAAAGTTCAAATACTGGGTTTTGGGTTTTTATTTATGTCTAGAAAAATACGCGTGCTTCGCTACGGTAGAATAATTAAAAGGAATTACTTTTATATCTGTTTTTGTAGCAATTTTTTATGTAATTTCGGTAAAGTAACCTCCGTATAACGGATATTGATATGTGTAGGTATGTGGACTTCCGTTTCCGGTCGCGTTGGGTGAAAGGTGTGTTGGAAGCGAGTGGTGTGTGTGGTGTGGAGAAAGAGTAGTGAGAAGGTGAAAAGGGGAGTGGAGTGCGAGTGTGGAGGTGAAGGGAGAGGTGTGGAAAGGATAGGGATAAGAGGGAAAGGGCTAGGAGTAACGGTGACAGAGATATAGAATGGACAAGGGAAGGTTTGGAGGTTAGGGATAGTGGTGAGAGAAGTGTGGCGGGAAGAAGCAAGGATAGTTGCAAGGGGTGTCACCTGTTGGAGAGGAAAGGAGGTAGAGGTATCGGCAGAGAAGGCGGGAATTTTTAAAAGGGGGAAAAGAATAGTGGAGAATGTTGAAAGGGAATCTCGGTGGGTTTGGGGCTGGAGGGTCTGGGGGAGAAGGGCAGTCAGGGGGAGAGGGGAGGAAGAAGGGTGGGAAGGACAAGGGGAGTGAAGCGATAAAGGAAAGGAATAGGAAGGACAGTGGAAGTAGTGTGGGGAGCAGTATAGGGAGCATGGAGAGTGGTTTGGGAAAAAAAGAGAGAAAGAGAGGAGGAGGTGGGGAATTCAGAAAGAGAGGGGTGGCGAGGGTTTAAAAAGAGTGGCAAAACGGAAAGGTCGTCGGTAAAAGGGGGCAAAGAAGGGGAGGAGCAGAGGGGAGGGGGTATGGAGGGAGTGATGATGGAGTTAATAAGGGAGATAAGGGAGATGAAAGAGGAGATGAGGAAAGAGAGGGAGGAAAGAAGAATGATGGAGGAGGAATGGAGAGGGGAAAGAAGGAAGTGGGAAGAGTGGATGAGGGAAGAGAAGGCGAGGAGAGAAGGATTGGAGGAAAAGATAGAAAAGTTGGAAGGAAGGGACAGAAGGATGTTGGAAGTGATAGAGAAGGTGGAGAGATGGGAGAAAGGAGGAGGACAGGGTAAGGAAGGGGTGGAGGAGGGACAGGTGTAGGAATGGAAAATAAGGCTGAGAAGGATAGAGGTAATGCAGGATAGGAAGGATAGAGAGGGAAGGAGGAACAATGTGATAATAAGGAGATTGGGGTGGGAAGGAGGGGATGTGGAGGGGGGGGGGGTGAAGAAGCTTTGGGAGGCGATGGGGCTGGAGGGGGTGAGTATGAAAGATGTGACAAGGTTAGGAAAAGCGGGAGGGGATGGTAGAGGAATGGTGCTAGTGAAGTTGGCGGGAAGGGAGGAAAAAAGGAAAGTTATGGAGGCAAGGAAAAAGTTGAAGGTTGAGAAGGAGAGGATTGAGGATGACCTCACGGAGGAGGAGAGAAGAGGGAAGTGGAAGATAGAGAGAGAGGCAGAGGAGGAGAGGAGGAAGGGGGTGAATGTACGGGTGGGGTACATGAAAATGTGGGTGAATGGGAGGATGAAGAGGTGGGATGAAATAGGAGAGAAATGGATGGAGGATCAGGGAAACGAGAAAGGGGGGAAAGGAGGGGGGAAGGAGGGGGGAGAGGTTAAGGGAGGGAGGGGATGTAGTGGGGAAAGGAAGTTATAAGGTGGCTTTCTGGAACGTGGCAGGGGTGAAAAATAAGGACATAGAGTTCTGGAAGTGTTTGGAGGAATGGGAGGTAGTGGTACTGTGTGAGACGTGGATAGAGGAAAGAGACTGGGAAAGGGTGAGAGTTAAGTTGCCAAGGGGATATGTATGGGAGAAGCAGTGGGCAAGAAGGGAGAATAAGAAAGGAAGGGCAAGGGGGGGAATGATAATGGGGGTCAGGAAGGGGTTGGAAACAAGGGAAGGGGAAGGGGGGAGAAGGAGGGCATAATGATGAAGAGGGTGAGGATGGGTGGGGAGTGGTGGGTGGTGGTGGGGGTGTACGTGAATAAGGATTTGCAGAGGAAGCTGGAGGAACTAGAGGAGTGGATGGGGGGGAGAGAGGATGGAGTGAGAGTAGTGATAGGTGGAGATTTTAACGCAAGGACGGGGGGTGAAGGGGGGGAGATTTGGGGGGAGATGAGGAAGAGAGGGGAATGAAAAGTAGGAGATCGAAGGACAGAGAGGTGAATAATGAGGGGAGGAGGCTGTGTAGCTTTCTGGAGGAGAGGGGGTGGGGGATATTGAATGGAAACGTAGAAGGGGATGAGGACGGGGAATGGACATACACGGGAGGAAGAGGGAATACAGTGATAGACTACGTGATAGGGAACAAGGATACGAGGGAAGGAGCGGAGAGAATGGAAGTGGCGGAAAGGGTGGAATCGGACCATCACCCAGTGGTGATATGGTTGAGGGGGGAGGGCAGGAAGGGGGTAGTAGGGGGGAAAACAGGGGAGGGAAGAGGGGTAGCAAGGGGAAACTGGACAGAAAAGGGAAGAGAGTAGTTCATAAGGACATTTGGTAACAGGGAGGTAGGGGGCGGAGGAATCCAGGAAGAATGGAGGGAGTTGAGGGACAGGATAAAAGGGGTGATAAGGAAGGTGGGGCAAGGAGGGGAGAGGGTGGGACGGAGAGGTTGGTGGGATAAGGAATGTAAGGAGGAGAAATGGAAGGTAAGAAGGGAGGAGACGGGAAAGAATATATGAAAAAGAAAAAGGACTATAAGATTATGTGTGAGGGGAAAAAGAGGAAGGAGGTAGAAAGGTGGGAGAGGGTGATCGAGGGGGTGAAGACAGAGGGGCAGGTGTGGAGAGTAGTAAATAGTGAGAGGGGGAGAAGAAGGAGGGTGGAGGAGGGGATTAAAATGGAGGAGTGGGAGGACTATTTTAGGGGGCTACTAGGAGGAGTAGAGTGGAGGGTGAGAAAAGGGGGGGAAAGAAGGAGGGTGGAGGACGAGGAGAGAGAGTTAAGTAAGGAGGAGGTGAGGAGGGTGGTAAGGAATCTGAAGGATTGGAAGGCAGGAGGGGGAGATGGTATAACAAATGAGGTGTGGAAGTATGGTGGGATAGAGGTGGAGGAGTGGTTATGGGATATTTGTAATAGGGTGTGGAAGGGGGAAGGATGGGTGGAGGAGTGGAGGGAAGGAGTAGTAGTACCGGTAGTTAAGAGAGGGGCTGGAAAGAGGGTAGAAGATTACAGGGGGGTGACGCTGACACAGACGGCGTACAAAGTGTACGTAAATCGACCTTTAGGCGTTTATGTTTAAGGATTAAATGTAAGAGAAGAGTAGCGTTAAGAATTGTAAACCCCGAGGGGAAACAATAAAATATTACATACATATGTGTAGGTATGTGTTCGTTCACACCTACTATTCAAAACATAAGACGCCCCAATTCAATGCACACTTAGTTAGTACACCATATTCAGAGTTAACCCTTTACGGGTCGAGTAGGGTAAAATTTTGAAATTGGTTTTAAGACATTTGTGTTGCTAAGCTTAAACCAAGTATTGATATGGAATCGGACCGAAGAGCTTTTGAGGGATCCGTGAAAACAAATTATATCCCTGTTACACGCGCGGTAGCGAAGGTAGGCGTGAGGTCCGGATAAACGATATCTAAGGACAATCTGATCGGAAGAATTTCTACGCGCGTTACAGTACAATTTAATATTTAAGGAGATTTTTTATTGTTAGTATTGTGAATCTAAAATCTAGTCCTATACAGAACTCGCATTAAATGACTGTCAGGATTGTGTGGGCTTCACTGTAAATAACTACTGCTCGAGTGTAAGTATTCAAGAGTGAATAATCATCTCCTTTATTCTTTTCTTTTTATCAGTTGATAAACATGCTGAAGAGCCAAGTGCGAACCCAAAATATTGGCTAATGTCAATATTGACCCTCCGTTACCTCTGACAATCGCCATTTTTTAACAAAGTTTAAAATTAAATTTTACACGAGACGGCGTTAGCCTATCGACATACAATTATTTAATTAGAGGAAAGAATGCGCAACTCACCCTCTCTATCGATCAATTTTTCTATTGTTCGAATTAAATATCCCTTTTGGTATTGCCTTTGGATTATACGACTTGTATTCTGTGCCTGGGAAAGAAAGAATCGCGCTCACTCTTGATATTTACGAATATATATATATATATATATAAGAATCGCGCTCACTCTTGATATTTACGAATATATATATATATATATATATATATATATATTCGTAAATATCAAGAGTGAGCGCGATTCTTTCTTTCCCAGGCACAGAATACAAGTCGTATAATCCACGTCGCGGGACGTGACAATATATATATATATATATATATATATATATATATATATATATTGTCACGTCCCGCGACGTGGAGTCTACTATTATCTAACCCTTTAAATCGAATATATTTACTATTTCGTACTTTGGTGTATTGTAATCACCTAGTATACAAGTGTTGCCGATAAGGCATTGTAATCCGTAATCTACAAGAAGAAATCAAGTCAAGAATCAACGGACGGCAACAGTGAGCAGGAGGACCAGCACGAAGGAGGTAGCCGCACACCAGCTAGCTAATCGAGCGCACACAAAGGGGACCAGTGGACGCCAGCTGATGGGTCAGAGGCCCCTTCCGCCAGCGGAGTCGACACCTTCACGAAGCTGCGCTCCTGATCATCGCCACAAATTTGCCCTCCCTATTATATCCCGTAAATCGAGCTCCAATACGGAATCGATGTATTTTAACTTCAATCCCTAGTATGTGGGCTGTACGAAACCAATCGTACAGAGAACATCGAAAACCCAGTAGCGTAAACTTCTAAAAAATGAATTAAAATAAGAATTTAAGTATTGACGCTACTGAGGGTTTCGTATAACTGCAGAAATACGTCTTAAGTACAGCAGAAGACACCGAAATAGGAGCGCAATAGCTCAAATTCTGCACTAAACAAAACTCTCGGATAGCCCGCTGGAAAGAATTCTTCAGGTGGATCCCACGGCAGATGATTGGGAGATTTCATCTCCCACCGTCTTAATTGTCATGTGACAAACCTGGAGAAGGAGTGATCAGTAGTCCTATAAAAAGGGACGGACCACCCGCGGACCGACATTAATTAATAAAATTAATTATCAATTATTATTACCATTGTTCAATTATCATTTTAATTTTCATCAGTACCAATCACATGAAAACACTACAAAGTTCTTTAATAGTAATAAGACTTACAAAAGTTGAAGTGTAGACATCGCAACGGTAAATAAAATTGATTTTTGTTATATTAAATCAGTGTGTGAAGTGTTTCCACCGTTAATTCCACATCCTTCAAATCGAGCGTTCGTCTTTTGGAACAGTGAATAAAATAATGAAAATGCCCATTGACAGGTCACGGATTGCGCTGGTTAATGGTATTACCTATGAGCAGAACGTTGCCCGCGGTTTTACCAGAAATTAAGTGTAGATCGTGAACGGCGCGATTAGTTTAAATATTAACGGTTTTCGAAATCACTGGGTGTGAACAAGGAAAGATTGACCCTTGCCTCCGTCCCATGGTGCCGCTGAAGAGCAGAACGTTGCCCGCAGTAGCGCCTGGTGCGGAAGGTGAAGAGTGATTTATCGGTCAATTAACTTATATTATTATCAATTCTAAACGACGAATGCCGCGAAACCATCGTGCGGGAAGACGAGTCCAGCTCCGACGATTAGCGGCCAGATACATTAGTGCCCCAGCAGAACAATTCGATTTGCTAGGAGTGCCCGGCACCTCTTGTGTCAGGGAGGTATCATCCCTAGTCAGCCACGGAATAGTGGTGGTGTGTGGGGATTGGGCCCCACCAAGGCAAAATCCCGCACCCGAAATCAACGGGATACCATCAGGACCCATTGAGTGGAGGTTGATTTCAATTGACCTGCCAGCATCGCGGGTGAATTAAGGTAATTACCAAATTAAAAGCGTTATAATGTATAATCAGTTGTACTCAACTATCCCAGAGCGTAAGTCCCTGGACTAGCCCGAAAGCGGATCAAAAATATTAATTTCCTTAAAATCGCGGCCCCAAATAAAAAGTAGGGACGTAACAATATACATATATGTAAGCGGTAGAAAAAGATTAAACACACACGCAGATGAAATCGAACTGAAGGTTGATCTCAACGCGATTCAATAAGGTATATTAGACGAACGTAAACGCAGTGATTACACAAATAAGATAAAAAAAAAACTTTTAAATGATTATAAATACTCGTGAAGTTATGCAATAATTTTAACGTGGAAAGGTTGAGTCCATTCACTAATACTTATGAATCTCCGGCTGGAAACATGAAATTTTAAGTTAAAGAAAAGAAATTACTATCCACGGACACCCGTCACGTAGCTCGCGACTGTACGACAAAGAGTGCGCCCGGCTTCGCGCTCTCGGGCGCGTCCAGCCGCGAGGACCGCTCCGAGATAAGCTGACGCCGCAATCCTAATCATGCCCCAGCGACAGATGCATGATGTCATTAGGTGTTCTCACCTTCATCCTTCTATACTTTATTCTTGTGCGCTACCGGCGCCAAACAGGGTACTCTCGTCCTCACGCATTCTCGCATTCAGATCACTTCTTTACATTGATGCGACGATCCAACGGTCGGAAATGCGCTCGACGAGGTTTCACCAGAATGCTAGATGCATTGTCAAGACGCACCCCCGCCGCTTACATTTAATCAATGTCGCGAGGTATGCGAACCACTGCTTATTTTTGATCGAACTACTGAGAACCACGCTGATGCCTCAGCACAGTCCCACGTACAGGGTATAGCGCAGCGACCAAACGTCGCGACGATGACGGTCCGAGTACCGAGTAACCGTTTTCAAAGATAAAATACAGAAAGCAAGAGTGCGCTCGACTAGGGATTTCCCAGAACGCTAAGCGTTGTCGAAGCACTCTGCCCCACTAGCAAAAGAAAACGCAACTAGAGATAGATTTTAAAAATTATAAAGTTTCGGGACGTAACACCCCTTTTCACCCCCTTACGGATTAATTAGGGCAAAATCCTGAAATTGAGTTTTATGTATTTGTGTGGGCAACCGTTGTAAGTGAAAACCAAGGTGATATCTAATCGGATCTAAGAGATATTAAGGGGGGAGACCACTGTCTCGGTCCGAAATGTAAGGGTGTTTTCGGGAATTTATTTCAACCAAAAAACGCAAGTAAATCAATTTATTGCGTAGTATAGTTCATAGTGTACATATCGAAGGGTAAGAAAACATTTTTTTCAATCAAATTGATAAATCCGTTTTGTGTATACTCTTCGTCAAAATTTGCGCTGCGGCAAAAACATGCTAGTCGCGTTGACAGTCCCCAGGCCATATGGTTAATCGGAATTCAAAAAAACAATAATATTTAGAAACTAGAAGCCTGCCTCTATTACGTGACGATCAAAAAATGTCAAAATTGTAAAAAGTAACAAAATGGCGGACCATTGGAAAAAAAGTCATGTTTTCGGTGTACAAAATTGGGGAAATGTTGCTAAAAAAAATAGAAGCAGGTCGAAAATTGAAAAAAGCTGATCGTCACGTAATAGCGACGGGTTTTCCGAACAATAAATGTCCTTGCTCATGTCAATTGGACGTATAGTTTTCTCTGTAGACTGTCAACGTGGTTGAAAAATGTCGTTCTGAGAAAAACGCGTTCAATGTTCCGCGTGGCTCAGCCGCGCGTTTGACACAGCTTCACGAAAAACACCATATATTCGTCAATTTTGCGAATTTCTTCATAAAATTTGGAGAGAACATTCTTTAAACGTACGTCTTTCAGAAAATGTAAAAAAAAAAAAATCGATTTTTCCGAGTTTTAATGGTCCGAAAAGTAAGGGTGTTTTCGGGAATTTATTTCAACCAAACGATGCAAGCAAATCAATTTATTGCTTAGTATAGTTAATATGTACATATTGAAGGGTAAAAAAAAACAACTTTTTTCCCATCAAATTCATGAATTAATTTCGTGTATACTTTTCGTCAAAATTTGCGCTGCCGTAAAAACATGTTTGTCGCGTTGACAGTCCCCAGGCCATATGGTTAATCGGAATTCAAAAAAACAATAATATTTAGAAACTAGAGGCCTGCCTCTATTACGTGACGATCAAAAAATTACAAAATTGTAAAAAATAACAAAATGGCGGACCACTGAAAGAAAACCATTTTTTCTTGGGTACAAAGTTAGGGAATTGTTGCTAAAAAAAATAGAAGCAGGTCGAAAAATGAAAAAATCTGATCGTCACGTAATAGCAACGGGTTTTCCGAACAATAAATGTCCTTGCTTATATCAATTGGACGTATAGTTTTCTCTGTAGACTGTCAACGCGGTTGAAAAATGTAATTCTGAGGAAAACGCGTTCAAAGTTCCGCGAGGCTCATTCGCGCGTTTGACACCGCTCCACGAAACACACCATATATCCGTCAATTTTGCGCATTTCTTCATAAAATTTGGAGAGAACATTCTTGAAACATACGTCTTTCAGAAAATGTAAAAAAAAATAAAAAAAATTTCAGATTTCAAACAGCGGTCTCCCCCCTTAAGGAGTCCGAGAAAATAAATTTTTACCGCTTTTCACCCCCTTGGGGATGAAATTTCCAAGAATCCTTACTTAGTGGGTACCTACGTCATAAAAACAATGTACCTTCCAAATTGCACTTATCTTGTTGTATATTACTGAAATCTATTATGTTAACAAATTGTTTAATAACAATTAATTGTTTATATTAATGTTACAACAAAATATGATAAATTTGATTGTATGAAATGGATTTCAGTCGCTTTGTTAAAAAATTGTTTAAACAAATTATTAATAAACAATTCTACTAAAATTTTTTAATGTCAATAATCTGTATTTTCGTCTCCGATAGTTATTCAATGGTTAGATTAATCACGTATTTGTAGTATTTGCCGCGGAAATGATAAAATTAGTAAATAATGTTGGTTTTTCTATTGTTAACAAGGATTTTGTAACAACTATTCATTAGTATAGCATTCTTTACAGTATAATGCAACTTTCTAGACTCATAAAATATATAGCAGGGCTCTCCAGCGTAGGGGCCCCTCACGCGCTTACTTCCCTTTTCAATCTTTCTTTCACGCAGCGTGCCTTCCGTTGTCAAGGAGACCGCGCGACGCTACGAAGCGGTTAGCGTCGCGCGGTATCCCTGACAATGCGGACGAGAGTGGGAGAACCCCGAGTGTACGCGTACGGCATCTTGGAGAGCCCTGATATAAAGTTATAGCTGTAGAATTTGAATAAACAACGTCTTTCGTTGGTAGGATCCCTATTTTTCTAGTTATTGTCGAGTTTGAGCGGTCATATTGTATTCACCATCTTCTTTTTCAAAGAAACCTGCAACGAATTCGTAATCAGCGAGACCTAATACCCCAATATACCAGGTTTCGTTGATTTTCATTTCGATTTGGCGTGGGAATCGATTTTTGACGTCGACTGTGTCATTTTCGACCACTGTGCGCTTGTCCGACTGGTGGTTGAAAATGCCATTTCCCGGCTGCTGTCCACTCTGTTGAGGCGGACCTCTTGGTTTGCACAAACCGGGGAGAAACCAAGATCCACGCCAACGGGGCTAGAGAAGCGGTTCCACGTATGTCCGCGCTCCACTGCAGACTGCTACTCTGTCGTAGCACAGACGGAGAATTCGGGAACGCGTATCCAGGCCGCGGTGGCAGTCCCCCGACACCTTGTCCCTCGTCGTGGGATTTCGTGCTGTCTGAAAAGCTTTAAAGAAACAGAGGGCTGAGCTAGGAAGGTAGCCTCCGCAGCCCAGTTCAGTAGATTAGCTTAGACTAATCTTCAGACTCTTCGTTCAGAACTTCAAACTCTTTCCTCGAGCGAGAGACTTCCAGGATCTTTGGTCGGCGAACGACCCATCCTGTCTAAACAACTCCACTCTTCGGGGCTCTCTCTCATGGGGAATTCGGCCATTCTGCGACGATGTTCGCCCCCGAAATCCCTTTGTCGCAGCTCAGTAAGTCTGCGCACTCCAGGCTCCTCCACGTTGCTCCGGTGGTGCCTGCGCTTTGTAAACTACATGCTTATACTTACATTTTGGAACATTGCTTATTCGACAGCTCTTCATATGCGCTTGATACATTCGCCGGTGCATTAGTGACTTTGGATTGCAATTGCTTATTCGAAAGCTCTACATATGCGCTGGATGCACTCGCCGGTGCATTAGTGACTTTGGATTGCAATTGCTTATTCGACAGCTCTTCATATGCGCTGGATGCACTCGCCGGTGCATTACTCACTTTGGATTGCAATTACTTATTCGACAGCTCTTCATATGCGCTGGATGCACTCGCCGGTGCTATTGCGATGTTGTCATCCATCGTTATATGTACTTTATTTTCTACTCGTACATGCTCCTCCTGTTTTTATGTACGGAGGTTCATTTTACTTCGATAATGGTATCATCGTCCACAAGGCCGTCAGGAGTTGCACATAAGTGAGGCAAAGTGACATCGATGAAGAGGCCACACGGTAGAATATTGATTCCTAATTCTTCTTCCATTTGTCGCAAGGTGTTTGAGAATCGGTAGTTCCGATCTCCGCCACACCCAACTCACCGCAGCATCTCCTGGACAGCGGAGCGACAAGCCCGATCCACAATCGATAGGCCAATCGCATTTCTGTCAGCGACAGAACGCTCAGCCAATCGCATTTCCCCACGTCGCTCGATACTCCAGGCTCTTGGAGAAGACGATTAACGGAAATCGATCGGCCATATTGCTCTTCAATCTTGTTCACGCAGAGTACAAGTACGGACGCGTCGGGTTCTCTGAACGTTTGCTCATTGTAACTCGTGAATTCTCAAAAACTGCTCGTGTTAGTGGTCAAACTAGAAGTTTCTCACCGCTCACACACGATCTCTAGTTCTCAAACTCATCGCGGCTATCGATTGTGGATCGTGGTCAGTTACGCGGCCACGTGTTCTGCACAGTGCGATTTGTCTCAGCGAGACAATAAATTCTCAGTTTTGCACAACGTGCCCACGCTCACCCTCACGTGTAATTCTTTACTCTTTGACTCACTCCGCGAGTGTCCAATAAACATTGAGTCTCTGCTCATCGATACTGTGCTTTATTTTCCCGCGCCTAACCTCAAACCGGTATTCGCTCACGTGGCCAACGGTCAGAAACTCAAACACAAGGCGTTTACCTCATTTTCTCTTCCGTATTGGAAAGAACGTAAATTTTCGAGTTGCGGGTACATTATTATCATCATCATCATCATCATCATCATCATCATCATCATCATCATCATCATCATCATCATTATTATTATTGTCTCAACGGGAGAACCCTTTAGATTACAAATTTCTACAGATAAGTACAAAGATATACTCTTCAAAGTATTTGCCCGTGGTGTTTTCTTTTGTAATCGGCATACCTTGCCGAAATTGGATGCAGTTAATAATTTCTTCCTATAACCGATCAACTTTTCGCTATTCGCCTGATCGCGAGTTTCCATTTCGATCTTGTATCGCATCGTTTGCCACTCGTGAAATATAGCCGCGTGCCTTTTACACTCGGAAGAGTATACTGTCTCTTCCATATCTGGTTGTTCTGCGTTGGGGCCGCAATCCTGGTCGCACGATTATTTTTTATTTCGGAAGGAGGATGCTTTCGCTTCTTTTTTATATTTCCTTGCTTTTTCTGCTGCACGCTTCCGACGACCTTCCAGCTATGGTTGGCAGCTCTTTATTCATTGCCGTACTCAATCTGCTAAACGCCTCTTTTGTGTTACATTGGACTACTGCTGCGGAGACTCTACCCTGATACGAGCCCCCTCGTCCAAAGTTTATCCTTTTGCCTCCGATGAATTTAGCAATGATATTATTAAAACTTTCAACAGCATTATTATTTGGACCGTGCAGCAAACTGTCAGCTTTAGGGAAAAGTGGCTGCATCACTTCTTCGATACTTCGACAAAATACCAGCTTCTCTCAGTTGTAGAACGTAGTCTACTCTGTTGGGTTCAGAGTATTTATTACAGAAGTATGCTAACCTCTGATACTCTTTGTGTTCACCGAAAACGTGACTCGGTACATTCTTCAAGTCTTCCTTCAAATTTTGTATTCGTTACCTCGAGTGTTATTTTTTCTTGCACCGGTATTCCGTAGCTTTCTTTATACCAGTACGCAGGCGGAGAACATTATTCTTTATGACAGCTCTTAGGTCTTTATCGCGGCCATTTGCTTCGAGTTCGTTTATTTTTTTACTGAAATTGCGTAGCAGGTGGTTGGTGCATTCTATTCTTCGTACACGCACCTCGTACTTTTCATATGGATCATTCTCCAATATCTTCTTGTATACACTGCTATCGCCATCGGCAATTAGTGTAGAATATATTAGTCCGCGCATATCTATGCTGCATTTGAAGCCTTCGACAATAGCAACACTTTCCATGCCAGTTGAACTCTAATTACGACCCTAGTTTTTGAAGCAAAGATGCTCACGCGGTTTTTCCTTCTTCGTAGATGCTATTTGGCAAGACATGCAGAATTCACGCTGATGTACAGCACTTTCTTCGTGTGCTATCCCACGATGGCTCCTACGCCAGAAAGAGAATTGTTGTCTCCTCCGCGGTATGACCTTTTCATCTAGCTGCCATCTGCGACAACTCGGATAAACGGTACATTAGATTCTGGATATACGTCGCTATAGCTCTTTTCCAGCATCTTCCATTTCCCGTTGTGCAGCCACTTAGAGGGCATCGATTAGGTCATTCTGACAGGTCTCGTAGATCCTTTTCGTCATACAGGACACCTTCGTATATCCACCGCCCGTCATCATTGTTGCGGCAACAGTGGTGCGGTTGATATCCATAGTGGTATCACACTTCCGAAGATGGGATATACGCTCTGTGTATTTGCACATTTTGCACGCTACATAATACACATTTTTTAATCCATTCCGTTGACATCTAACTATTTCAAAATGTTCGATGCCACAGCTAGTAGTCGAATATTTTCGAAGATTTTTTATTTGTTCGAAAACATGCTCAAAATCAACAAAGTAAATTCCTTCTGAAATTGGTTTTTCCGGCTGTTCTGGTTCTGCAGTCTCCACCACCCATTCATTCGTTTCTTCGTTGATGTGTGTTACGGAATGTATTTCATCGCTGTCTGTGTCGAAATCTATTTCTTGTACAACTTCTTCTTCGTTCGTCTCGAAATGCACTTCTTCTACAATTTCCTCTTCATCCGCATTGAAATGTATTTCTTCTTCAATATCTTCTGCGTCCGTATCGGAATGTACTTCTTCAACAATTCCTTCGATAATTGGAAAATCTTCATAGTTTCCTACGTCTTCTTCGTGTATTCTGTCCGTAAGAAAATTACCCACAGTGGATGTGCTTGGATGTGTTTCACTCAATTACCGCGAGGCACGCTGCGTTCTTCAATCGTTGTCTGCACGTAAAGAGTCAATAATCAGTAACACGTGGTACATACATAGAAATAAGAAAAACATACAGCAGAAAAGAAAAGCAAGCATAGTAAAAGAAGATATATAGTAAAGTCTCGATGTAAGCGAAAGCCTCGGAACGAAGCAAGTTTAAATACCTATGTGCGTCTGAGACAATGCTAACGCAATCAAAATTTAAGATTAAAACTTTCCATTTTTATGAAACTTTTACCAACATGTTTGTTAGAATCTCCTGATTAAAATGATACCAAATACGACATAAATCGAACAACTTTTACTTATCGTGGATACGAATCCTCAGAAATAACACAATAATCCTCAGAAATATGTTGGTAAAAAAATTATAAAAATGAACCAAAAATAAAATACTTTTAATTGTGAACCTCGTTTGCATCGGTGTTGTCTCTCACTAATTTTCGATTTCGCATCGGGTTACACGATCGGCACACGAGCCATATTACACGCTTCACTGGTTCCAAGGGGGACCACCCCAACTAGGGGTGATAGAAATTAAAACAATTTTTAACTCTAATCGAGATTTTACTGTAGATCCTACATTTTTAGAAGTTTGTCGACAGTCTCGAACGTAGGAGAAGAGAGCGAGTGGAAAAAAGTTCTATCGAAACGTTAGTATTCGAGATAAAAATTAAAAACAAAAAAAATTTCTTCGATTAAAGTACAATATCTTTTTAAACATAAATTGCGATAACTTGAGTAAATATTAACGGATCGTTATGACACTTCAAACATAAAACTCAGAAAACTCAAGCGAATCCGTAAACTGTATGAACAAAACACTTATGTTAAAAAATATAATAATATTTAATTAAAAATTAATACTGGACATAACCAATGATTTTCAACGTTCGCCATTAAAAAGTATCGAGGAAATTTTGAAGTACATATAACTTGCAGCGACAATGTTTTTCCTTAATATACAAGGAAAATTTTCACCAATTTTTATACTGATTAATAAATAATTGTAGAAGTCATGACGATATATATAATTCTCGCACGGCGCCAAATGTATAAATAGTGCCCTGCTAGTATAAAATTGCATTCGTTTAAAACAATTGCAGCATAAATGGCTTAAAATTTTTTTTTAAGTGATATAATTTTTATTAAGTACTTTTACTTCCCAGTGTAAGCACCCAAAAGCTCATTCTTATCTATCTCTTAGTGCAACAGTTATAATTTAATGAAAGAAAGTAAAGTTTATATATTAGTAAAGACTACAATATATCCAAGTTTCTCAAAAATCCCAAATGTTACTGCGAAAAGTGTCCGATTTCGCGTGCAATGACACTGCTTGAAAGTTGAGAATACTGTAGAGAGAGAATTGGTAATAAAATAACTGAAATGGTACGACATTGTAAGCGTCACACAGGACCACATAGGTATCTAATAAGTTATAACCTGAAGGAATAAAAATATTGCTAAACAAACATTTTGTCCTTTTGCGCATTCAGACATTAGTTTCCGAGATATTAATAAAAAACTTTTAGTATTTCGGTAGACTTATTCTGAAATAACGCATTCCACTTTCCAACTTGTTCTGGATATTAGTATTGGATGGAGCTAGATCAACGCGGGGGGCTTGCCTTCCGCTTGCGGTCGCGTAAATCGTGGTAGCGAGCCGATGAGATTTTGCAGATTTGAACCAGAAACACTATTATACAGAATAGACACCTGTTGCTCTATTGATAGTCAATACTTTATGGGGTGATTCTATGGGCCAAAATAAGACGAAAATACATATAGAATTTAATTTTTTAATATCGCGCTTCGTTTTCGAGAAAATTAGCTTTGAATTTCAGCTACACACGTGTGCCACTTAACCACCTGTGGGGCACGCGGAGGTAAGGGGGGCAGGATGGATCCCCGTTCAGCGGCCTGTAGACGGTCGATATTATTGTGCAATATTGAATATTCAATAATATTCAATAATATTGATTATTCAATATTGCACAATAATACTGACCGTCTACAGGCTGTTTTAGGACTACGTGTATGCAGTTCAAAAAAATAATTTGTAAAAAAGTTAACAATGGGGCCATTCGGAATTATATCCCAAATCATTATCATATTTGTAACGTTGTATCTCTTAAAATTCAACGAGGGACTGCAGGATGGTATTTCGCTTTATAGAACGTTGTAAAATAACGAAGAAACGAAGCGTCCGTTAAGGGGGTAGACACGGGTAATGCAGCTCGCTGTATACCGACACAATCTGGCCCGAAACAGGGGGCTGGGATTTTTCATCAATCGTCCTTATATGAGCAGATTTTGGGCTGAGTTAGGACTCATTCGAAAGAGGAAGGTTCAATGCAGAGCGCTCTTCTCATGATTCAACGAGATTGTGTTGATATCTAATAATATGAGTGTCCAAAGTAGAGCAAAAGTCGACAAAATACACCCGCAGAATCCAAGTATTTTTAGGTCACTAAAAGAGCTTTGTGACTGAAACGGTGAGAAGAGCGCTCTGCATTGAACCTTCCTCTTTCGAATGAGTCCTAAACCAGCTCCAAATTTGCTCATATAAGGACGAATAGTGAAAAATCGTGACTTCAGTCCCAAATACGAGTTCCGCCATATTGGCGATAATACAGAGCAAGTCACGTGACAAATTTAGTTCAGCTAGTGGACACGAGATGGCGCCTACTCGGGAGGACTGCCGACGTGGTATCAGAGCAAAACTGAAGCGTTAGCTGGATACACAAGCCACAGTAAAAGCGTGATGCAGTCAATGTATGAATTTTCGGACGATTGTAGGTTAGGTTATATGCATTTTAGGCATATAACTATTGGGAACTGTGTACATTTACTAAATTAACGCTTTTATTGTAACACATACATTACTTGAAATCGCTGTCGAATTTATGTTATATTTATATGGCCACATTATTTAAAATAAAAAAAGAGATTGGAACTTTTTTACTAATACTGGAAATATTGATTTACTGATATCATATTTTCAGAATGTGGAAGTTACAGCAATTATTTGCAATTATTGCTCTTATTATTATTCTTCCGACTATTGTATATAACATACAACAAGGAAAAGTCTCCAAATCAGTCAACAGTTGACTCCCTGACTTTTTTTTGTAATTCTTTACGGTCCTATGCAGAGATGGGCATTATTTAAATAAAAGAATATACTTCCGAATGGCTCCAGTGACTGATCGACACGAGGTTTGGGGTAGGGTGTGTGTACCCTAAATCTAAAATTCTATTTAGCTTCGGGTATTTATTAGTTTCCTCTGTTTATTCGAAGGCCTTTCATCTTGGGCTTCGAATAATTTTTCATCTTTCATTATATCTTTATCCTAAGGTCGTATTCAGATATATTGGCCGGTCAATTCGTTTTCGCGAACAGCGATCGAGGAGTATGGTGGGGTAACGGGAATGCTGCTCGGCTCCGTCTGAATGTAGCCGTGTGGCTGTTATGACCAATACGAGATGAAGCTATCGAGAAAGAATCAATGTTCAGACCAATAAAGCTCCTGAATTTTTTCGGAGCCAAGGCACACCTATTCTGATTGTATTTCTATGCTGACAGCTCGGTTTGGCCTATACACACCAGAAGCTTAACGCTAACCCCATCACTTCTGGCTCACTCTTGTTCTGCGAAGGCGAGAATGAGATGGAACGAGAGCGAGTCAGAAAACGTTGCAAACAGGAGCACCGAGGCAGGCAAGGGGTACCTATGGTGGTAGAATACGCGTTACGAAACGCACCGGCCAATATATCTGAATGTAAAGTCTCGTTAGCCGCTCGCTGGTCGGGACCTGCGTTGAGCCCGTATCATGAACGTAGCCCTAATTCCGAGGCTAAGTTTCTCGCTTCTTTCTGGCCGAAGGGGGGAGCGGGATGGAACGCTTTGCGTGCGCGACGGGCGCGAGCGCTCAGATGGAATCGTGACTGTTCGACGCATGCGCGCCACGGTCAGATAGCCAGGCACGGCACAAGTCTTTCTTGCCACATAGCCGAGCTTGCCAAATTCCGCCATTTATTATAAAACATTTAATTCAGCTTCTTCATGACCTTACTCTAAACTTTTACTCGTAGTTTAAAACCGTTGTAATATAATTTGTAGTATTTTATTTAAAAATTTATTTTCAACAATGCCAACAATGAAAAGGCCATTTTGCGCCTCTTGTCAACCTTACGCCCTAGCAGTTGCCTAATTTTACAGAGTAAGGTCATAAATAATCTCAAATAAATGTAATATAATAAGGGGCGCAATTTGACAAGTTCGCCTAGGGTGCAAAAAAGACTTATGCCCGGCCTGCGTCAAGATTTTGTGAGGCGGGTCCCATGCTCACCGTAAGCGCTTGCGACCATCGCGCACGCCCGTCGCGCACACAAAGGACGGAGTGTCAGGCGTCCGAAAGACGGAGCGAGACAAAATATCAACGCGTCGTCTATCTCGTACTGTCCTCGCTCGCTTTTAGTGCCTTCGCTCGCTCTCTTTCCATCTCGCGCTCGCCTTCGGCGGACGAGAGTGAGACAGAACTGGTGGGGATAGCGAAAAGTCCGTATCGTGTACACCAAACCGAGCCCGTAATGATCGTAGATGCTCGAATAACCGACGAGAACCTTTGTTGCCCGAGCCGCACGAGATCACCGTTGCTCGGCGATGTGTCATCGATTATATAGAAACAGAATTTGTTTTTTTTTCATCGTATCAATATGACAGTGACACAAATGGATTCCTGGTATTCAACCGATTAAATTGACAGAAAATAATTTAAATCAGACTATTTTTAACGAAACGGGCTTCCAATTCTGCAAGCAAATTTTCACGTAATTTCCTTAATTATGGTCCGAATAATAACATTTTTGGGGCCAATTTGATCGAGAAAACGTGACGAATCGATTCACGTCACTTTCGCAAAGATCTGATTAAAAATGCAGAACTGACGATTTGTCACTGCTTAGTGCGTAACATTGTATGGCCTCGCTGAATTCGAGCGTCGAAACCCACGAAACTGAGCGAGTTGCATGATTGCCAGCGTGAAGGACAAGAGAGGACTTTGCATGGCGAAGGAAAGTCAGCCTTCTATAGAACTCAAATCGAGAAAAACTTTGCTGACAAACTTTACATATGTATATTCGCGTCAAATAAATACTTTAATTGTGAAATTTAGACGACAAACTATTGTTGAATTTCGCCAGTTCTTACATATGCATGACTTGGTTGGGAATTCCTGATCCCAGAGTTTCATGCATTTACCTATTGAAATGTGTTGTGGTAAAATGAATGCACTATGTGAGATTCTCATGGATTTAATATAAAGGTATGAATGTATAAAATAATAACATAAGACGTTTTGCACCTTTGGCCACACTCCTATATCCTCTCTCACTTTCCATCGAGATCCGTCTAACCCTCTTCCCTAGGTATTTTTCAGCCGCCGTACATCCCACGCGCATGCGCAACCACACGCTTATGCTCACAAACCCCCCTTTGGTTGCGTTTGCACCAATATCTCTACCTTACATTAGTCGCTATCTTATGAGCTATTACCCTTAGTATAATAATTGCCCACCCCCGAACTTTTACGTTTTCCCTTAATGGCTAATATTAAGTCTATATAAACAATTTTTTATTTTGTCGCGCGTTAACGGCTTGGTTAATATGTCTGCATCTAACGCGTCGGATTTTACATGGTTTAAGATTATTCTATGTGATCTTACTTCATCCTTAATAAAATAATATTTTCTATTTATGTGCTTCGTTCGGTTCGTTACCCTGTCCTTATTCACCCAGTCCATTGCCGCCTTACTATCTGTGTTTAGTACGATCGGTTGGTCCTTACGGTCTGGTTCGAGGCTCCCTAGAATTCCCTTTATCCATAGGCTCTCCTGTACTCCCTCATTTATTGCTATAAGCTCAGATTCACAAGTCGACAGGGCAACCAATCCTTGCTTTCTGCTGCTCCAACCTACTACGTTCTCTCCTATCTTGGCTAAGTAACCTCCGAACGATTTCGCATCTCTGGTAGTACACCAGCTCGCATCTGTACCTATGGAAACTCTACTAGAGCTGCCTCCATACACCAGTTTATAATCTCTGGTGCCTTTTAGATATCTGAAAACTCGTTTAAGCGCCGTTACGTGAACCTGTTTTGGATCTTTCGAATATTGGGAGAGTCTACTCACGCTAAATGCTATGTCTATTCTAGTGCCAGTAGCCAGGTACATGATTGATCCCAGCATCTCCTGGTACAGCTCTTTATCTCCCAGTGACGACTCCTCATCGGCATCTAGGTCCTGTTGGGGGTCCATCGGGGTGTGCGTCTCCTTACAGTCGTGGAGGTTAAATTTATGCAATATGCTATCTACATACTCCGCTTGTGTCAATTCTATTTTCCCATCTCGCCTAGTGACTCGTATGTTTAGGAATTTCAACTCTTGGGACTCTGTCAATTCGAAATGTTTTTTCACGCCATCCATGGTTTCAGTTATCATACGCACGTCGGATCCTACAACCAGAATGTCATCAACATACAACCCTAACCACAATTTTTTTTTTCCCTTCTTCATTGTATATAGGCAGGGGTCTTCGGGTACCCTGCTCATCCCTATTGATTCTAAGACCTCGTTGATCTTCGCATTCCAATCGTGTCCCGCCTGTGGTAGTCCATATATGCTCCTTTTTAATTTGCATACTTTATTTTTGTCTTTCACAAAGCCTTCGGGCTGTTCCATGTATACCGTTTCCTTCAACGTTCCATATAAGTAAGCTGATTCCTCGTAGTGGAACCCTTTCCACTGGTTACATCCTACTGCAACTAGCCGAGCCTTGTATTTCGGCGAGTTCTGTCCGTTCAATGTCTTCAGGTTATAGACCCATTTACTTTTCAGAGTTTTCATGCCCTCTTCTCTAGGGATCAAGTCCCATACCTCTCGGTCCTTCATTGTCTGAATCTCCGTCTCCATTGCTTTGGCCCATTCGTCCGAGGCACTCGAAGCCAACGCTTTCCTGAAGGTCTGTGGTATACCTCGGCCCGTTGTTATATAATTTGTCTGTTCCTGTCTTTCTTTGATCCTCTCTGATCGACGCGCCCCTTGTTCTTGAAGCTGTCTCTCTCTTTCTTCTAATGCCTTTCGTTTCTCTTCTCCTATTTGTTTCAATGTCTTTCCTTGTTTTCGTCCACTCCTCTTACTTGGTGTGCCCAAATCTACGTCCGTTCCCCGGATTCCATCTTCATTGTTATTGTTGCAATCCCGTGTCTCTAAGTTTTCCTCCTCTTCTCGTTCTAGTTCAAGGTCTTCCAGTCGGTATTTTATTCCTTCCAAATTTCGTTTTTCTTCTAATTTCTCGTGAATCAGTATCGATCCCTTCTCTTCTTCGTTGAATTTTGCGGTCCTGGTCGCGTATATTTTGCATTTGGTGGGATTGTATATCCTGTATCCTCTAGTTTCAAGAGAATACCCCACGAATATTCCCTTTTCGGCCTTTGGCTTGAGTTTGTCTCTATTGACCTTGGGTACATAATAATAGGCCATACATCCAAAAGCTTTTAGGTATGATATCGTTGGTTTTCTTCCGTTCCATCTTTCTTGCGGTGTTTTCATATCTATCGGTTTGGCTACCGTTAGATTCTTTACGTATGTAGCCGTCATGATGGCTTCTCCCCAAAATTCTGCGGGTAGGTTTGCATCTATTAGTAGCGTTCGCGTCTTGTCCAAAATGGTCCGGTTGACTCGTTCTGCCACGCCATTACTCTGGGGGTTGTGGGCCACTGTCCTCTGGTGATTAATACCACATACCTTGAATAACTCTTCAAATTTCTTGTTTACAAATTCTCTGCCATTGTCTGACCGAACATTCCTTATTTTCTTTCGAAGCAAATTTTCGCTTTTATTCTTATATTCAAGGAAACAATTGTAGGTTTCCTCCTTCGTTTTCATTAAGTATATTGTAGTATATCTACTGTATTCATCTATAATTACATATACGTACCTATTCCCATTCAGCGATTCGACAGGCATTGGTCCACAGACATCCATGTGGATGAGTTCCAGGGGTTCCTCGGCCAAGATATCGTTAACTCTCTTATGTGGTACTTGGGTCAATTTGCCCATCACACATGGTTCACAAATGCCAAGTTTCTCCTGTTTATAGGACAAATCTCTGACAGCCCCTGTATTTCTCATTTCGTCCACATAATTTTCACATGCATGGCCCAATCTCCTATGCCATAGCATCTTGTCGGACTTTTGGGATGTGCTTGGTAATTGATTTTCCTCCGATGTATCTTCTCTTATGTTGAGTGCGACAGTTGCGTTTCTATCCGGTGCACCAGTTTTGACAACATATATCCCATTCTCCTCGCGTGCCTCCGCTATTATTTCGTTGTGCCTTCCAATTACTTTAGCACCATGGTTTTCAAATACAATTTTATGCCCATTTTTGCATAATTGGCTTACTGAAAGCAGGTTCCCTCTTAATCCTGGAATGTATAGTACGTCCTTGATTAGTAGGTTAACCTCTCCATCGTTGGTGTCAGTGGAAACCTCAATATTTCCCCTCGCTCTCGACATTAGCGCTCGTGCGTCCTCAGCCAGATTCACTTTTGTTTGAAATGGTCTAGTCTCCCTCATTCTCTCGATGTCAGGAGACATATGTGTCGACGAGCCCGAATCCAATGTCCATATCTCGGAGCCATGGGGTTGTTTATTTTCTCTATGCGTTTGTTTCTCTACATTATAGGAGTGTTCCTCCTTCTCTTCTGTGGCTAGTCCTGTGTATTCCCGTCTACTTTTGTTGCTTCTGTCCTTACTGGCTTCACCGCTTTTATTTGTGTAGTTACGACCTCTCGTAGGTTTCTTGTCGTCCCTGTCCTTACGATGATAACAGTCTATCGCTCTATGATTTTTCTTACCGCAAATAAAGCACCCTGAATATTTTGTTTGGTTCCGTTGGTTACTACGATACGCCTTGTAAGCTTTTTCATCCTTGGGATCGCTTTGTGACCCATGCTCTTTGCTGGATGTCTCTTGGTTGATTCGACGCTCTTCCTCTTCCAATACCTGTTGGACGTCTTCTAAATTTAATAATCTTTGGGCCCTCAATACGACCGCTACCTTTTCAAATCTTGAGTGCACTCCACGCACGACGTGATATGACAGTTCCCTGTCCTCAAATGGATGGCCTATACTGGCGCTACGCGAGGCAATACTTTTGGCTCTAATTATGTATTCAACCACCGATTCATTTTTCTGCATGGTAATATTCTTTAATTCGAGAGCTATATCTATTCGCCGGTCTTCGGCCTTACCTGCGTGGGTGCGTTTGAGTACCTCCCAAACCGTCTTCGCTTTATTTTCCGTCAGGAATTGTCCTGCTTGTGCGTCCGATAGTGTTGTGACCAGGATCCCGAATGCTTCGTCGTTTTTCGTCTCCCATTTCAATCTTTTCTTCCCGGCTTCTGATTCTGGGTTTGGGCCTCTTAGTGGTTCCTCGCCCTCGATAACCTCTGCGAACAGTTTCCTCGCGCGAAGCACTGCGCTTACTTTCAAAGCCCACACATAGTAATTTTTATCATTCAGCGGTTCTATTTTACTGAATGGTATTGCCGTACCTTCCGACATATTTGCCTCTACGTGCCTCCCGGCGCCACGTAGTTTTCACGCCTAACCTCACTTTTCCTTTTCTCAAAGGTCTCTATATTATTCACTCTTCCCATTCAACCACGCTCTGCTACCAAATTGTTGTGGTAAAATGAATGCACTATGTGAGATTCTCATGGATTTAATATAAAGGTATGAATGTATAAAATAATAACATAAGACGTTTTGCACCTTTGGCCACACTCCTATATCCTCTCTCACTTTCCATCGAGATCCGTCTAACCCTCTTCCCTAGGTATTTTTCAGCCGCCGTACATCCCACGCGCATGCGCAACCACACGCTTATGCTCACAAAATGTTGCTTCAAGTCATCGGGAAATTGCATTGCTTCTTCTCGTACATACATATATCTGTTCGCGAGTAGGTGTCACGAGTGACGCGGCTTTGGTTTCCCAAATAAATGCACATTTATTAGAGCCCTCGGTCGACGGCGATTTGAGTCATGCAGTACTGAATATGAATATGTTCATATTTCTCATTACACCTTGATAAGAGTGTTACCACCGATGGATTGGTGAGTTTATGTCCACGAAAATAAGTCGAGTTGCGAAGCTATTCGGTCTATTTTTTCTTATGAATACATGATTAGGACACACACACACTCCGTTCACTAAAAATAGGTCGAATTGCTCCATGTTTGGCATCATTTTCATCAGTAATGCAGTGCTCTGGTGAAGAACATCGTATTACGGAGCTAATATTGTAGGCCCTAGAATCTACGATATTGTCAATGTGCAGTTGAAACGCACGCCGCTTCACACTATCGTTTCTTAGCATTTATACGGGATGATTCTCTAGCTAAAGTCGTCAAACGCAATGCTCGCCAACAATCATGTGTCTCGCTGAGTTTCGTGGGCTTCGACGCTCTAAACCAGCGGGGCTATACAATGTTGCACGCTAAGCAGTGACGAATCTGAAGTTCTGTAATTTCTAATCAGATCTTTGCAAAAGTGACGTCAATCGATTCCTTACAATTTTATATATAATGTTTGTTCATAACTGCTTTCTGCATAGGACGTGTAATAAGTGTATTTCATGTTCTGTTTCGGTGCTTTGCTAGTAAAAAAATGTTTAACCTAACAAACTTCATTTTCTGGGGACATCCCCTCTATTTTCCCGTTTCACTTATAATTCCTTACTGCTAACGTAGAATATTGTAGCATAAGCACATTTCAAGTAATTAAAATGTACAAGGAATTTTCTACGTTTGCAGTACCAGCCGACTTCCGTTTAAATTTTTATAACTACAACGCAACAGCTGAGAATTTCTTTCCTTATTCAGAATAAAATACGGAAATAGCAAACAGCTCCCTCTCGCGTTTACCGGGCAATCGGCGATCTATCGGTATTACCATTTCTGTGCAGAAAAAACCTGCTGTAATACCGACCTGCCGAATCGGCCAGGTCACGTGACGTGTCTACCCCCTTAAGCACGTGTCGTGTGTCTTTCGTGAAATAAACCCTACTTGACTGTGCCGGTAACAGAAATTAGACCCACTCCATTGTTTGAAACATTTTCTGCAAACCGTTTTTCGAACTGTTCACAATTGTGTAGGGAAGTCATAAGGCCCAGTGCGGGAATATTGAAAACAGCACTGGGTATCGCTCGCCGTCTTGGAAGACGAGGCTCTGGAGGATGCATAACGCTATACAATGTCGTTTCAACGCACAAGCAAGGCCGATGACGTCAGTGTCATCGACGAGCGTTTGAGAGCGTAGCACGCATCGGAAGTCAGAACCATTGCTTACAATCAGAGTTGGACGTTATTCGAATAAAATATCGAATAAATTTTTTCGAAAAATAAGTTAATCGAGAATAACGAATAAAAGTTTATTCGAATAAGAATTTATTGGAATAAATGGTCGAATAAAAGATGGCCGCTAAACAGGCAATCTGCTAACATATTAATTAAAAAACGAATATTAATTAGAATGCGGAAAGCGAATACGAACTGTGTAGAGAAAAATGATTTTCGACCACGTTATTTAGAATGAGTTATACATTTTAGCTCCTAACATCATCATTTTTGGAGATAGAATTATTTTAATTATGTATAAAAATTATGTAGAGATGCAAATATTTGCCGCTATAACTTTTGAATATGTACTCTATAAAGCAAATAGAAGAATTAGCACAAAAAATATCAGGTTCCTGGATATCTAGAGCTTTTCCAACGAAAGTTATTGAAAAATTCCATCATTTTTATGATTATATTTTAATTCTGTTCGTTGGAAATTAAAATACTCATGGCTGAAGCTTGATTTACTACTTATTTGTACCTCTGCAATCCATTATTCAAAATACTAACAACTATCGCGATACAATTGACCACTCTTGATATATAGCTGATACTGACGCATTCTAACAATCCGGATTACTATGTAAGCGGCCGACTCGCGCACGCCAAGCCGACTCGCCGTCTGACTTCACCTGAAGACTGGGCTTTTCAATGAGACAATTTCCACAAAAATCCAGAAACGAAGAAGCAATGTGTACATATTTTGTATTCAACAAGTAATTACATATGCCCAACATCGAATCGCAAAGCATCGATGACTGTTGTTAATTTTAAATATCTTCTACAGGGTGTCCCACCTAAGACTGGACAGCCGGTTTTCTCCTAAACTATTGGAGATAAAAATATAAAAAAATAGGGAATTGCATGGTTCGAGGGGGCCAATTAATTAGCGCGAACGAATTTTTTTATTGATTATTATTTTAAAAGATACGATGGTCAAGTTCGGTTTTTCAAATGGAACTATTTTTTTTGAACACCTGAGTTGATAGTGCGTTCCAAGACAAATTCAATAAGCTTTAATGTATACACTTTATTTTCACTGGTTTTTAAGATATTGCGCTTGCAAATTTACTGATTTTCACTGGAAGATAACTGTCTGGTATAGCACGGACCGGGGACGGTCTTACTGGCGTCACGGGTGGCACTGCCTGTTGAAATAGATACCTACCTGCCAAAGGTCTACGCCAGGATTGGCAGGCCAAAGGCTGGACAATTCTTTTCCGCCAGAAATGCTACTTAGGTAGGTAAGGAAAGTAGAGACATGATGGGGAAGCTAAGGAAAAATGCAAATGAAGTGGTGATTATTGCTATTAATTAAGTCTTTATTACTCCAAATACAACTATAAGTTAATGATTTAACATTTTTTACACACTTTGGACTATCTGAGGTCAGGCGTCTAAGTGATTAAACTTTACAAAACAGATGGGAAAAAATCGTCCTCCCCCACTCGCTTTCGCCAGCGACCACACTATTATAACACAGTGGCTTCCTAATGATGTATTTGTCACGTGCCTAGCGTGTTTTAATTATGGTTTAGGGAGATGCCCCATCTTACCTCGCTACCCCGTCATACTTGTCATACGAAACAAGCCGCGATCCACGAGCCGTCTGATCGGTCATGGCTCCGCTCGCCCGGGCGCGCCAAGCCAACTTGACGAGCTAGACGAGCCGAGCTAGTTCGCGGTGCCAGGAGCAGTCTGATTCCACCTAGAGAGTACAGTAAATCCTCGTTAGGAGCCCGACGAACGGGGCTGACGGCGGGCTCCTAACGCGACTGGACACTATTCCGGGCGGCCACTGGCGCGAGTGAGAAAACCCAATGAGCGAACGAGAGGAAACGAAAGAGTTTCCTCTCGCTCGCTCATTGGGGTTTCTCACTCTCGTCCGAAGGATTCTAAAAAGTGGTGGGGATAGTCGCCGGGCTCCTAACGCGTGGTAGTACCGGGCTCCAAACGAGGATTTACTGTAGTCCGGTCACACACTGCACAAAAGATACAAGGTGATTCTGAAGCTACGCCCGTCGAAGGATGCGGCCTGGTACCCCGTGGCGAGGACAACACCGTGCAATGCCCATAGGATTTTATGGCTTTTTTCGGGGAAAGGTACGAATCCTGGGCCGAACGTAGCGAATTGAAGTCGACCCTCCGCAGTCGAGGGTGAAATATCAATTATAGCGTATTAAAAAATTATTTTCTTCATCGTATCGAAAGGGAAGTGACACCAATGGATTCCTTATGTTTTTCTGATGAAAATCATACCAAATATCATGCAGATCGGACTACTTTGACACAAGCTATTTGTATTCCCTATGTAAAAGTTGTCCGATTTACACGACATTTGTAATGATTCTCATCAGAAAACCCCAAGGAATCCATCGGCGACACTTCCATATCCATACGATAAAGAATAAAGAATTATTTTATTTCCTAAACAGATACAGGGTAATTACGGACCTACGCCCGTCAAGGAGATGCGGCGGCCTGGTAACCCGTGGCGAGGATAACACCCCGCAGTCCCCATCGAATTTTATGGCTTTAGACCCTTGAAGGGGTTTGAATACCATTAAAATCTGAGGAATGTCTAGGGTTTCCGCATTTCTCTTCTGATCTTTTCAAAAACGACACCCTTCGATTCCTTATGTTCCGCCGATGCAATTGACACCAAGAACGACGTAATTCGGACCATAATGAAGGAAATTAAAAATTCATTTCCATAATCTCAAGCTAATTTCGTTAATAATAGTCCGATTTGCATGATATTTGGTATGATTTTACTCGACGGAACGCCAGGAATCCATTGTCATAACTTTCCCCTCCGATACGATGAAGAAAAGAAGCAAACATTTGAAATCCTGAATATTTCTCACTTCTTAATGATATTCCAAACCCTTCGAGGGTCGATAGCCATAAAATTCGATGGGCATTGCGGGGTGTTGTCCTCGCCACGGGGTGACGGACGTAGCTCCATAATTACCCTGCATCTGTTTAAGAAATAAAATAATTCTTTATTCCTTATCGTATGGACATGGAAGTGTCGCCGATGGATTCCTTGGGGTTTTCCGATGAAAATCATGCCAAGTGTCGTGGAAATCGGACAACTTTTACATAAGGAATACAAATGGTTTGTGTCAAAGTAGTGCGATTTGTATGACATTTGGTATGATTTTCATCAGAAAAACATAAGGAATCCATTGGCGTCACTTCCCTATCGATACGATGAAGAAAATAATTTCTTAAGACGCTATAATTGATATTTCACCCTCGACTGCGGAGGGTCGACTTCAATTCGCTACGTTCGGCCCAGGATTCGTACCTTTTTCCGTAAAAAGCTATAAAATTCGGTGAGGCACTGCGGGCGGGTTGTCCTCGCCACGGGGTACCAGGCCGCATCCTTCGACGGGCGTAGCTTCAGAATCACCTTGTATCATTTATGCAGTGTGTGACCCGACTACTCTCCAGGTGGAATCAGACTGTTCCTGGCACCGCGAACTAGCTCGGCTCGTCTAGCTTGTCAAGTCGGCTTGGCGAGCCCGGGCGAGCGGAGCCATGACCCATCAGACGGCTCGTGGATCGCGGCTTGTTTCGTATGACAAGTATGACGGGGTAGCGAGGTTAGATGGGGCATCTCCCTAAACCCTAATTAAAACACGCTAGGCACGTGACAAACACATCATTAGGAAGCCACTGTGTTATAATAGTGTGGTCGCTGGCGAAAGCGAGTGGGGGAGGACGGTTTTTTCCCATCTGTTTTGTAAAGTTTAATCACTTAGACGCCTGACCTCAGATAGTCCAAAGTGTGTAAAAAATGTTAAATCATTAACTTATAGTTGTATTTGGAGTAATAAAGACTTAATTAATAGCAATAATCACCACTTCATTTGCATTTTTCCTTAGCTTCCCCATCATGTCTCTACTTTCCTTACCTACCTAAGTAGCATTTCTGACGGAAAAGAATTGTCCAGCCTTTGGGCCTGCCATTCCTGGCGTAGACCTTTGGCAGGTAGGTATCTATTTCATCAGGCAGTGCCACCCGTGACGCCAGTAAGACCGTCCCCGGTCCGTGCTATACCAGACAGTTTTCTTACAGTGAAAATCAGTAAATTTGCAAGCGCAATATCTTAAAAACCAGTGAAAATAAAGTGTATACATTAAAGCTTATTGAACGTGTCTTGGAACGCACTATCAACTCAGGTGTTCAAAAAAAATAGTTCCATTTGAAAAACCGAACTTGACCATCGTATCTTTTAAAATAATAATCAATAAAAAACTCGTTCGCGCTAATTAATTGGCCCCCTCGAACCATGCAATTCCCTATTTTTTTTATATTTTTATCTCCAATAGTTTAGGAGAAAACCGGCTGTCCAGTCTTAGGTGGGACACCCTGTAGAACACAGAAATAAAATTTGAATTACATTTTTTATCCATTGAAAATTACGTACAAGGATTGGAATAATCACAACTGCATTATAAAGGAAGCATATCTAACGAAACGCGTATACTGGTTTGAACGTTTGATACTAACAAAACGCATATAGTAGTTATAACATATATAACGAGATTTCAAATTCCTACATTTCGTCTCATTGGCACGAAAGTTGCAGGAACGTGCTGGTCACATTTTTCACATGAAAGTGAGTTCAAACACGGTATAAATCGGATTATTAATTAATTAAATAATGATGACCATACGAATTGGGAAATAATGAGAAGGGCAAGAGGTGTAAAGTAATGAAATGCGTTCCGGTGCGCATAGCATAGAGTATGTGTACATAAAGCGTCAAAGATAGCTGTGTTGATATTGTTACGCTATCGCTTGAACGTAGCCACAGAAATGTATATAATCGATAGTTAAATCAGGAGCGAAATTTAAAATCCTTTTGTAGTGAAAGATAGACATATAATAATTAGATTCGAAGCGAACGGCAAATCTGGAAGGTCTTAAGCAAGTATGAAACGGGGGACAAGGAAGAGTTTATTGTCAGGATTCATAAACACGTAGAGCGCGTTGTGCCCTTCGAGGGTTTTTCCTTCCACATCTGCGTGCCAAATTTCGTCGAGCGGGCAGCTGCTCGTCTCGTAAAATCATTTAAAACTCTGTCCTCCCTTTCAATAATTGCCGATGTCCTGTTAGGGTAAAAACTCAGCTCGAGAGAAGCTGAAAGTCATAAACCGTGCGCGGGCGACGTCGTCTTGACCTTGGGGGTTGCGCTTACCTACCTGCTAGATATGTATGTACAGTACGTAGCCTATGTAAGCTATGTACTCGGAAAGCGTGCCTCGACCATCAGCCGAGAGTGGAGGGAAAACGCGAAGGAAGGGCCAAGGACGTAGAGGTGGCTGAAGGACAACCCTCTGACGAAGCTTCAAGGACAACACCGTCTTGATTGGACGAAGGGATCCGAAGAGGGAGTCGGAAGAACGCGCCAAAATTACAGGAGTAGGGCGCTCGGAGGCGACAAGCGAGGAGTTAATTTGTAAGAAGTCAGATCGAACTTGTTAGCAAGACAGTTAACGTCCAGCTACAAATAAATCCAAACATAGAACTTAAATAAAAGTGTTTCTTTTACTTTCTCGTCCAACATTGAAATTCCCGCGCATACCTACTCGCGAGCTGAGTGCTTCAGCGCTCCACGGGCATGGGCCCACGTCGTCGTATAGATATTCCCACTAGAAATACGTAACAATATACATATTTGAAGAATATGAATAATGCTTGTTACGTCCGAAATCGAGATTTGAGATTGATGATTGACTTCGCAACGTAAAGAGGGGATCTTGCCCCGTCGCCTCCATAGCACAACCGTAATCCCTAAGGCCGGTCACGCTTTTTAGAGTAACTGTGCGGGGCAGGTGGATTGGCAATTTAAAAAGATGGAGAAAGGAAAAGAAGAGATGTGCGTTTCGTCTTGGGAACGTCAGCCAGACTCATCAGTAGGGCTATAGCTGACGGCCCCGTGCCCTAGACACACGGGGACTAAGAGGAAATAAACTTGGAACTTGTATATATACGATCGAGAGTAGACGATAGGACTTGCGAGAAGAGTAGACCTCTAGCGGCGCCGGCGGAGACGTACCGGCGCGACCCATGGTGGGGCCGGGACGTCACAATACTATATTATATACAATAAAATACCGTGCTACTACTACTACATCACAAACTGTGACTTCATACAAATCTGTACACTCAGCCAGTGATGGGTAAATCACCAGAAAACCACGTAATTTACGTTACGTGTAAATTACACGTAAATTACACGTAAATTACGTTCATGACGTAATTTGAATATAACCAATCAGCGTCGACAACCTATTTCCTCGGCGACGCTCATTGGCCGTGGTGTCGGTTCGTCTCCCATCGTGCGTCTTACGCACACATTACCACCGCTCCTGTAGGTGTGCTGCCACGCCGGAGTCCTCCAAACCCTGATATAAATCTCTTTATATAACAAAGGAAAGTTTTGAATCTTAAACTCTGCCAATCCCTTAAGCTTAAATCTTGCGCGACGCTAGCGTGGTGTCGCTATTCTCCCCGCTGATTGGTTCGGGGGCCTGCTACGTCAATTACAGTAATTTACGTGTATAATACATGGTGTATAATACGTGCGTATTATACGTGTATTATACGTTGCGTATTTTACGTACCCATCACTGCACTCAGCTCAAACGATTGTGGCCGTTCGAGATTCGATTGCATTTGAGCTTACCAGGGTCCGCTTTTTCACATCGCTAACATCCTCAGTATTTCATGAACATGGTGAGGGCCCTGCCAAGCCACAGGTTCCCGTCTAGAACACTTCTAATTCATGATGAAACACCACTGTGGCGGCATCTGCCTATGATTGTCATAATTATATAAATCTGCGCGATCGGCTCTGTTCACGATGCTGTAGCGTAAATGACGCCAAAAATAAATGTCAAATGACTCTTATTACAATGAACCTAAAAAAAATCATAATAATTTTGAGACTGTAAACGATAAATTTGTAATGTCCAAAATAAATAAATCAATGGATTTATAATGGAAGACACAAATAAATGGAGCGGGATGGTGGGGTAATAAAGAATAGAATGGAAACGAATGTTATATATTTCGTAGAGATGGCAAGGGTTACGAAACCAGAATACTGACATGTATAAAGTCTTGTGGTATTTTATACCTAGCAGTCCTCATAGATTAAAATCTAAGACGCTCATTATTAGTGGAAATGTGTAGATCAAAGAAATACGCATTTACTTCAAAATCTACTATCCGTTATTTTATGTTAACAACGGGAAAATAAACATAACCGAAGCAATATAAATTAACTTTTGTGACGGGACTGCGCGAACGTGTCTTATATTAGATGGCGTCACAGTAATGTTTCCTCACGAAATAGAAGTGTTCTAGACGGGAACCTGTGGCTTGGCAGTGCCCGCACCATATTCATGAAATTCTGTAGAATGTTAGCGAAGCAAAAAAGCCAGCCCTAGTAACTTCGAATGCAATCGAATCTCGAACGGCCACAATCGTTTGAGCTGAGAGTACCATAACACATAACTTACCTTTCTCGACGCTTTGTATTTTTGGACAAAAGCTTTGCAGCTAACGTAGGCTGCTTCACTTTTGCATCACCCTTCGAATAGCGTCTATTTTTTGCATCTGCGGCTTCCTTCTTTGATTCCATGACAATGATGAATGTGAATGACCACACACAGTTTCCTGCACTACAGTAACGAACCACGCAGGAATGGAACAATTCACAAATTATGAATATTCCATGTATCAATATCCGCGCAGTAAATAACAACTCGATTGCTTTCTGCGTCTTCACCGTAGTGCAAACGGCAGAAAACTGATCAGCTAGAGTTGTCACTGCAATAGTTACAGATGCTGAGATGCAGAACAAAAGATAGTGGGAAAAAGACGGATATATGCGTTCTATTCCTTTCTTTCTCATTAGAATTGGTGTATGCTGATCACTGGTGGGTTTACTACGTGACATCGAATTTACTTCGTGACACGCGTAAAAAATGTAAATAATTGTATAAAATGTAGAAAAGGGTATAGCCGGTTAAGGGGGTAGACACGTCACGTGATCTGGCCGATTCGGCAGGTCGGTATTACAGCAGGTTTTTTCTGCACAGATATGGTAATACCGATAGATCGCCGATTGCCTGGTAAACGCGAGAGGGAGCTGTTGGCTATTTCCGAATTTTATTCTGAATAAGGAAAGAAATTCTCAGCTGTTGCGTTGTCCTTATAAAAATTTAAACGGAAGTCGGCTGGTACTGCAAACGTAGAAAATTCATTGTACATTTACTTGAAATGTGCTTATGCTACAATATTCTACGTTGGCAGTAAGGAATTAAAAGTGAAAAGGGGAAATAGATGTCCCCAGAAAATGAAGTTTGTTAGGTTAGACATTTTTTTACTAGCAAAGCACCGAAACGGAACATAAAATACACTTATTACACGTCCTATGCAGAAAGCAGTTATGAACAAACATTATATATAAAATTGTAAGGAATCGATTGACGTCACTTTTGCAAAGATCTGATTAGAAATTGCAGACCTTCAGATTCGTCACTGCTTAGCGTGCAACATTGTATTGTCCCGCTGGTTTCGAGCGTCGAAGCCCACGAAATTCAGCGAGACACATGATTGTTGGCGAGCATCGCGTTTGACGACTCTAGCTAGAAAATCACGCCGTATGAATGCTAAGAAACGATAGTGTGAAGTGGCGTGCGTTTCAATTGCACATTGACAATATCGTAGATTCTAGGGCCTAGAATATTAGCTACGTATTACGATGTTCTTCACCAGAGCACTACATTAATGAATTAAAAAATAAATGAATTGGTCAATTAGTTAAAACTAATGAACTGTGAATAATTTTAATGACGCCTAATTTAAATGCACTTACATACTGAATTACTAATTGTAATTAAAAGAATTTTTTGACGTGCAGCATGAAGCTGCGCATGCAAATGGTTGGGCTCGGATTATCGGGAAAGACCTACCCATTCCACCGTTTTGCTTTCTCGCTGCGAGCGAGGACCTTCGGGCCCCCGTAGACCACCCGTTGACAGCCGAGAGCAATAAAACCAACGGGCCAGATAAAATGTTCGTGTTTGATAAGTGTTGAGGAAATTATTACCAATGGAGTTTTTAGGATTTCTCGATGACAATGATGTCAGAAATGGAGGAATTCGGTCCATTTTTAGCGAACGTGTGTGTCCTAATCATGTACTCATAAAAAAAAATAGACCGAAATGCTTTGCGTCTCGACTCATGTTCGTGGACATAAACTCACCAATCCATCGGTGGTAACATTCTTATCAAGGTGTAATGAGAAATATGAACATTTTCGTATTCAGTACTGGATGACTCAAGTCGCCGTCGACCGAGGGTCTCTCGCTGGTGCGCTATTTCACTCGCACTCGATTTATGTCGTTCAATCTCCTTGTCAAGCGGTTCAGACGAGGGCCCTGATAAATGTGAATTTATTTGGGAAACCAAAGTCGCGTCATTCGTGACACCTACTCGCGAACAGATATATGTATGTACAAGAAAAAGCAATTCAATTTCCCGATGACTTGAAGCAACATTTCAATAGGTAAATGCATGAAAAGGTGGGATCAGGAATTCCCAACCAAGTGATGCATATGAAAGAACTGGCGATATTCAACAATAGTTTGTCGTCTAAATTTTACAAGTATTTGTTTGACATGAATATAAAGTTAGTCAGTCTTTCTCGATTTGAGTTCTATATAAGGCTGACTTTCCTTCGCCATGAAAAGTCCCCTCTTGTGCTGCACGCTGGCAAGAAATCGATGCTCGAAACCAGCGGGGCCATACAATGTTGCGCGCTAACCAGTGACAAATCTGCTGTTCTGCATTTCTAATCAGATCTTTGCGAAAGTGGCGTCAGTCGATTCCTCATGTTTTCTCGATCAAATTGGCCCCAAAAATGATATAATTCGGACCAAAATTAAGGAAATTACGTGAAAAATTGTTTGCAGAATTGAAAGCCCGTTTTCTTAAAAATAGTCCGATTTAAATTATTTTCGGTCAATTTAATCAGGAGAATGCCTGGAATCCATTTGTGGCACTTTCATATTGATACGATGAAAAATAAACAAATTCTGTTTCTTTAGAATCGATGACACATCGCCGAGCACGGCGATCTCGCGCGACTCGGGACACAAAGGTTCTCGTCTGTTATTCGAACTTCTAAGATCGTATTCAGATTTTTTGGCCGGTGAGTTTTGTAACTAGGGGTGTGCGGGTACCCGATTTTTCGGGCTCGGGTCGGGCCGGCAACTTACGGGCGGGATCCCGATACTTTCGTATTGCTCGAGATCCCGACAGTTTCGGGACCCCGAGACTCGATTCAGGCTACAAGCATAGCCGCCATGAGCGGCCAATTTGATTTCAGGTCGGCTCGGCAAAACTCGGACGCGATCGGACGATATCGTTACCAGTAATAGATTATATTATCTACTAGCACGAAGCTCTTGTTGTGTCAAGCCTTAATCATCTCCATCTTTGATTATGCTGATGTAGTGTATGGTCCGTGTCTCTCCTCTTCACTCTTGTCTGTTGTCCAGCGTGTACAAAACACATGTCTTCGTTTCTCTTATAATGTTCGTAAGTACGACCACATAACGCCTTCTTTCCAACGTTCTGGCTGGCTAAAGATGAAGCAGAGATGGATTTTCCATCTCTGCTGTCTGGTCTATAAAATTCTAGCAACTGGTACGCCGAGGTATCTGTATGAACTGCTTCGCTCCAATCTGTCCATGCACTCTAGCGGCTCTATGTCAACGAGACGCTGTTTTGATTTGTCTGTGCCTCACCACCGCTCTTGTAAATTCACTGCGTCCTTCTCCTACATATCTTCCTATTATTATAACTCCATTCCTTCTAATATACGTTCTCTGTCGTCGTTTGCCTCATTTAAACCTAGTGCTCGGTCTTTCATCCTCTCGAGGTTTCCTATGTAATTTGCTTATTCTTATTCTTATCTTATTCTTAGTTTCGCTTATTTTATTTTATTTTTATCTTATTTTATTTTATTGTATTTTATACTATTTTATTTTGTTTTCTTACCTTTTTCTTACCTCCCAACGGCTTTTTAGGTTAGGTTGTAGAGCAGCAGTTAATGCTGAACCTCGCCTACTCGCCATTGTAATCTTAATTGTAATGGTGAAATAAAGACATATAATAATAATAATAATAATAATAAAATTATTACTTGAGAACATAGAAAAATTATGTTTCTCACACGTTAATTTGAAATAATAATATATTCGCCTCCTGTATATTGTTGTTATTATGAAACATCTAGGAAATATTCCTTTTTGTATGCTTATAGTTCGTACGTTTTCTATTTTAAATCTGAACCTATCCGGAAAAAGATAATACCCTATATATTCCCCTTACATAAAGTACTAAGTATGAAGTATATTTTATTCAGATTTTAAAATATTGTCGATATAAAAATAGTCTTCTTCCCAAGTTCTGAACATGGTATGTATTTAAGTACGTATATGGACGTATTCAGTATTCACAGACTATTTGGTAGCAATGAAAATACATATATATCTAAATAAATAATAAGATACAAATTATGATTCAACAGGAGACAGAAAGTAAAAACTTATCACTCTGGTATCGATTTAAATGATATACATAATTCTTTCCGTCTCGGTCCCCTCGTAATAGCTGGCTTTCGAGCCGATCGTGTCCGAGTTTTGCCAAGCCGACCTGAAATCAAATTGCCCGCTCATGGCGGTCATGCTTGTAGCCCGAATCGAGTATCGGGATCCTGAAACCGTCTGGATCTCGAGCAATACGAAAGTATCGGGACCCCGCCCGATCTCGCCCGAAATTTTCGGACCCGTTCCGAGGGCCGAGAATCCGAGCCGCGGGACGATCCGCACACTCCTATTCGTAACGCGTGTTCTCTCGTCATCGCAGAACACGAGTGAGAAAATGCATGCAATGACTGCATCACGCTTTTACTGTGGCTTGTGTATCCAGCTAACTCTTCAGTTTTACTATGATTCCACGTTGGCAGTCCTCCCGAGTAGGCGCCATCTCGTGTCCACTAGCTCAACTAAATTTGTAACGTGACTTGGGGCGGTATTCTCAGTTGTTGCTTAAGCCTGCGTTTAAGCATGTCTTAACTAAGTCCGCCTTATTCGAATAAGACGAGCTTAAGACTTCATGTATTCTGAGTCCGAACTTAAGATTTGCTTAGTGAAGAAGACGGTGCTTAAGGCTTGCTTAGCCAAGTAAATGCTTAAGCAAATCTTATATTACGTTCGGCAAGCGTCGGAAACTTTCCCGTGTAGCCGAGCGGAATACCCAATCAGGAATGATATTGAAAATGCGGCTTGCTGTATTTGCACGGGTATTCCCAGTTATCCCTCTTTACGCGCCTTTTATTGCCACGGGCATCCACGTGCTTTTTCTTTACCAAAAATGGCAACGAAGAATGTGAAGAAGCATTATAATGATGTCGAAAAACATTTATTTATGGAAATTCTAAAAGTATATAGCAATATAATTGAACAGAAAAGGAGTGATTGTAGCAGCCTGAGCCAAAAAGAAGAGGCGTGGGACGAAATTTGCAGCAAATATAATGCTTCGCACCTTATATCGACCAAGGTAAGGGATTTGTGTATTTGCTCTATATTTTATGATTTATATATGTGTTTCGAAAACTGTTTAGTGTGGTTGAGCACGCTGGTGGAAAGTGAGGTTAGGACGGTGAGAAAGGTGAAATGTAAGCAGTCTGTTTAAACGCGATGGTCAGTTTATTAAAATGTACCGCACTTGAGCGGTGAAGTAGTAAATAATCACTTTATGAGCCTTGAGCCCTCTTTCAACCAAATGATACACGATGCACGACACGCGGCACGTGGTGAGCACGTGAGCCCGCCGATATAATCACACTACGTACAATGATGACTTATATCAACAATAAGATTGAGAAAGAGTGAGCTGGATGAGCTGAGGTGATTTTAGAGTTAATGGGTGAGCACAGAGAATGATATTCAAATCGTTAAAGTAGAAAATTGGTACGACACGCGACGCGACTTTCTCTTTACTCGACAAGAACAAGAGCGTGAGAGATTTCAATCCGATTTCTGTTACTGGTGTCGATGCTCGAACATTCTCGAGCATCGACCGACGTAGGGAAATCTGATTGGTTGATCGAGAAGACGTGGTGAGCGGTGATTGGCTCAACGCCTGACGGTGAGTATCGATCGAAAATCGATCGTCGATCAGCCGTGCGCCTGCTGCCCAGGAGGTGCTGCTCCAGGCTTGGGTGCGGCGCTAGGGTGAACTGATTGATTCCCAAACATTCTCCCGCCATCAACAGCTGTAGGATGATGTTGATGATCAACCTGAAACATTCAAAACTGCCAACTTTGCAATTGGCCTTACTAATGATGTCGTGGCAGTCCTGAGAGTGACAACTCGGGTGAGTCCGTCCTTTCCTGGATGAAGTGCGATGACACGAGCAAGTGGCCATTTGCTCGGTGGAAATCGCTCATCTGTGATGAGCACCAAAGATCCGACCTTGATCTCGTTTGATGGATGATGCCACTTGGAGATGGACAACTGACGCTGCAGATAATGTGAAGACCATTGAGTCCAGAAGCGTTGAGTCTGTTGTTGAATGAGTCGCCATCTCGCCGACGGTGATATTGATGAATGTTCGACTGATGGTTCCGGTAAAGATGAGAGTGGTTGACCAATGAGAAAATGAGCTGGGGTGAGCGTAGAGATGTCATCAGGGTCATCACTGAGCGGCTCGAGCGGTCGTGAATTAAGCATGGCTTCTACTTGCGTAAGAAGTGTGCTGAATTCCTCGTAGGTGAGCACAGTCTCACTTATAGTTCGCCGAAGGTGATGTTTGAGCGATTTCACGACTGACTCCCATTTGCCTCCCATGTGTGGTGCTGCTGGAGGGTTGAAACACCAGCCAGTGTGGTCGTTGACAAACAGCTGACTGAGTTGGTGATGATCTTGTGAGCCCTGAATGAACATTCTTTTGAGAATGGTGTCAGCTCCGATGAAGTTAGTTCCACAATCGGAGTAGAGCGTGTGTGGAATGCCCCTTCTAGAAGTGAATCTTCTGTAAGTGGCGATGAAGCCGTCTGTCGAGTAGTCCGTGACGACCTCTAGATGAACAGCTGAGGTTGTGAAGCATACAAAGACACAAATCCAGCCTTTCTGTGTCTTTGCACCTCGTCCTCTCCACGTCTTGAGCGTAATTGGACCCGCGTAGTCGATCCCAGTGTGCGTGAATGGGCGTGAGGGTGCAACTCTCGAAAGAGGTAGTTGGCCCATCAATTGCTGGGCACGGATCCCCCTTTGTCGAGCGCACACAACACACCGCAGGATGTGAGATTTCACTGGTGCTCTCCCTCCGATGATCCAATAGTTGTATCTGATGTGAGCGAGGGTGAGCTGGGTCCCTCCATGAAGCGTTAGCCGATGGGCATGGTCTATGACCAGATCAGACAGACGTGAGTGACGAGGTAAAATTGCTGGATGCTTACTTTCATAACCCAGGTGAGAGAGTTTGAGTCTGCCTCCAACTCGAATGACTCCTTGTTCATCGATGAAGGCTGTGAGTCGGTTGAAGACGTGGGATGATGGCAATGTTGAATTTGAGCTGAGAACCTTGAGCTCACTGGAGAAGTAGATTGCCTGTGTTGCCTTTATCCAGAAGATCCTGGCCCACTCCAGGTCGATCGGTGATAATGCAATGAGTGGCAACGAAAGCGGTGATTTTCTCAATTTAGAAACAAATCTGTAACAAATTGAAGTGATGCGAATCAGTTTGTTGAGGGAAGAGTATTTGTGGATGAGGTCCCAGTGATAATCCACTTGATGAACGTTGAGCAGGTGTGAAATTCCTGGACGAGCTTCCTGTGCACTGGATTCGTCCTTGAGTACTGGTTGTGATGGCCATGATGTAGTGGGTTGTGTGATCCATGATGGTCCCGTCCACCATAGATGGTGATGTTCAAGCTGAGCTGTTGTTAAGCCTCGTGATGCGCAGTCAGCAGGATTTGAGCTTCCAGGAACATGCCTCCAATGTGCTTCTTGGGTGAGCTCTTGAATTTGGGAGACACGATTCCTGACATAATCCTTCCAACGTGATGCGTGAGATTTGATCCATGTTAGTGTCACTTGAGAATCCGTCCACAGATGAATTGTAGCAATGTTGAGTTGAAGAGTTGCTTGAACATATTTCATGAGCCTTGCAAGCATCAACGCCGCAGTAAGCTCGAGCCTTGGGATTGTGAGCTTTTTGAGTGGTGCTACCTTTGTCTTGGAGCACACTAGTGTCGACACTTTGTGAGCAGTGGACGGTGATGTAACGGTAAGGTATATTACCGCTGGCATGGCAAGTTGAGAAGCATCAGAGAATCCGTGTAGTTCCACTATTGAGCTGCTGAAGGTGTTGAACCACCTTGGAGTTGAGAGCCTGGCCAGGCCTTGAAGATCTTCTCTGATGGTGAGCCAATTGGATGTGACTTGGGACGGCAGTGGATCGTCCCAATTGAGCTTGTGCAGCCACAACTCTTGCAAAAGAGTTTTTGCTCGAATTATGACCGGTGATAGAAAGCCTAGTGGATCAAATATTTGTGCTACTTCTGAAAGAACGAGGCGTTTTGTGAATCTTGAATTTGAGTTTGATCTTGCTGAGAATGAAAAGTTATCATGAGTAACATTCCATTGTAAACCGAGAATCTTGGTATTGCAGTCGTCTAGTGAGATAATTGAGTCTTGAGCTCGCTTGTTGACAGCGATTGATTCAAGCAACGGAGGGTAGGTGGAATGCCATTTGGCAAGTGGAAAACCTCCCGCGTTGCACAGGTCTGTTAGTTGTTGAGCTATTGTGATGAGTGTCTCACCTGTGTCAGCTCCGCCAAAGATGTCATCAACGTATCTGGCATGAGTGATGGATGGAACTGCCAGAGGGAAACGGTGGCCTTCATCTTCGGCCAATTGCAGTAACGCCCTGACAGCGAGGAATGGAGCAGCCTTGGTCCCATATGTGACCGTGGAGAGCTTGTAGGGCACTTCCTTTGAGTCTTTATCAATCCACAACACTCTTTGGAGATCTTGATCGTCTTCATGCACCTTGACTTGTCGATACATCTTTGTCACGTCCGTGGCGAAGATGTACTTGTGCTGACGAATCCACAACAGCACGTCAGTGATGTTGAGCAGGAGGTTTGCACCGGTGTGCATGAGGTCATTGATCGAATGCCCTGATGAAGTTGGACTTGATCCATTGAAGACGACCCTCAACTTTGTTGATTGGCTGTCTGGCTTGAGCACTCCGTGGTGTGGAAGATAGAAAATCGAATGAGTGTTAGGTGAGATGGATGGTGTTCTTACCATGTGATGAAGCTCCTCATATTCTCTCATGAATCCATGATAGAGTTCTTGATACTTGCTGTCCTTGTTGAGCTTGTTGATCGTGCGCTTCAAGCAGGCGTGAGCTGTCTGATATGAATTGCCCAGCAAACTTGGTGATGACTTGAGTGGAATGCGCACAATGTATCTGCCTGTAGAATCGCGAGTGTGTGTCGCTCGAAAGTGATCCTCACACTCCTTTTCTTCATGCGTGAGTTGAGCGGGTGAGTCCTCTGGGAGTTCTTCTTGAATCCAGAACTTGGTCAATAGTTCTTGAAGAGCAGTATCATTGTGCTGCACTACAGCAGAGTGATGCACGGTGTTGAGTTGAGTTGAATCGATTTCAACTGGTCCAAGAACGAGCCACCCAAAGATTGACAGCTGAGCAATTGGCATTGACGGGTCACCCCTCTTGATGTTGGACTTGATGATTCGTCCATACGCATCTGCCCCAATGACGATGTCGATGGGCCTGGATGTTAGGAAGTCAGGATCGGCCAATTTAAGACCGCTGAGCTGTGGCCACTCTTGCTTTGGTGCCTCTATCGAGGGCAAATGTGACGTCAATGTCCTGAGTACGTGAGCTTGAATGAATACAGTTGCAGGGCTGTAGTTTGAGCGGAGCGTGACTGACACAACTCCCCTAGTTTGAGTAGCTTTGTTGCCCCCAATGCCAAAGATGGATACCGTGGATTGGATTCGTTGCAGCTTGAGTTGAGTGATGAGCTCCTCCCTTATGAAGGTTAGCTCTGAGCCTGTATCAATGAGCAGTCTGACTGGAAATGAAGTCACTGGTGAGATGAGCTGAGCGTTGGCTGTCGCCAACAGTGTGATGGTTGAGCGTGAACAGTGAGCTGCTGCTGGGTGAGCTTGAGCATGAAGACCTGTTGAGCTGGTGTGAAGTTGGTGAGCGGTTGTGAGCGGTTGAGATGCGACGACTGCACCTACTTCTCAATGAGCTGAGTCGGTTGGTGTTTCTTCCGCCTTGGAGGAGGTTTGAGCGGCTTGCGTTGCACTAGCCGGTGCCTTCGGCAAGTGCAACATGGTGTGATGCGGTTGAGCACAAGTTTTGCATCGTTGAGTGGATTTGCAGTCTTCTGTGCGGTGTCTGCCACAGCAGTTTCTGCACAGCTTGTTGCGTGTAATGACTGAGCGTCTGTCAGGCACCGACAGAGCTCTGAATTTCGCACAAGTCACTATGTAGTGATCCTCCTTGCAATGATCGCACGGGTATGCGTACGGTGAGCGTTGAGCTGAGACCTTTTGCTGTGATGCACTGTGAGCTGAGCCTTTACGTGGGAGCGAGCGACTGGATGCCGTTGAGCTGGATTGAGCGTTTTTGGAGGTCTTGAGCTGTTCTGCGGCTTCCAACCTTTCCAAGGCTGTTGCCTTGTCTTCGATGAATGCAGCCAACTGCTCGTACCTTGGGTAGTCGCTTGATGAGCCCACTGAAGTTTCCCAAGCTTCACGAGTGGTCTTGTCGAGACAGTTGGTGGCTTGGTGAACGAGGATACAATTGTACATGTCCTCGGCTGCTCCCAAGGCGGTGATTGATTTGTGCACCTCGTGAATGGATGCCACAAGGCTGTTGAGCGTTGAGGCATTGCGCGTTGAGACTGGAGTGAGGTTGAGCAGTTTGACAAGTTGTTCCTCGATGAGCACCCTCTTGTTGCTGTATTTCCTCTCGAGGTACTCCCAACATGTCTGAAATGATGAGCCAGTAATTGGGTGAGCGTTAACCTGCCTTGAAGGTTCTCCTCGGAGGCTTGAGCGTAGATAATGCAGCCTGTCAATATCTGCGAGCTGCTTATCTTGAATGATGAGCGAGGCGAATAATTCACTGTAGCCAGGCCAGTCAGTGTAAATGCCTGAGAAGGTCGGGAGTGTTAGTTCAGGCAGCTTTCCAGCCCGAGAGGTTGATGAGCCTGTGAGCGAGGGCCTTGAGCTGTTGAGCATCTCCACATCTTCTCGGAGACGGTTTAGGTGAAGCTTGATGTCCCACACCAGTTCAGCCTCTTGAGCTGCGACCTCAGTCTCAAAATACTCGTGGTCAATGCATTTCGCAGGCCACGCTGACTCAAAATATTCATGCTCATTGTAGAACTTTTGATGCAGCTCCTCGACCTGCGCCAATGTGAACCTCAACTCATCGATTGAGGTTGAGTGAGCGTGAGTGGGGAGCTTTGATCTGATTGTTTTGAGCACTTTCACGCGACCCACCTGAGTTTTGATTTTTAAGATGAGCTGAGTTGGGAGAGTGACTGGGGATGAGCTTCTTGAGCGGGATTTCTCCTTTTTTTCGACCAGTGAGCCTTCTGTGGGAACCGTGAGCGTTGAAGGTGTGGATTCCTTCGGAGGATCAACGATGAGCTTGGTTGATTCCTGGTTTGCCATTGTTGAGCACTGATGAGCTTGAGCACTGGTGAGCAAGAGCACTTCACTTCACCTTTCACCGCACTCCGGCTCGAAGGACCAAATGTTTCGAAAACTGTTTAGTGTGGTTGAGCACGCTGGTGGAAAGTGAGGTTAGGACGGTGAGAAAGGTGAAATGTAAGCAGTCTGTTTAAACGCGATGGTCAGTTTATTAAAATGTACCGCACTTGAGCGGTGAAGTAGTAAATAATCACTTTATGAGCCTTGAGCCCTCTTTCAACCAAATGATACACGATGCACGACACGCGGCACGTGGTGAGCACGTGAGCCCGCCGATATAATCACACTACGTACAATGATGACTTATATCAACAATAAGATTGAGAAAGAGTGAGCTGGATGAGCTGAGGTGATTTTAGAGTTAATGGGTGAGCACAGAGAATGATATTCAAATCGTTAAAGTAGAAAATTGGTACGACACGCGACGCGACTTTCTCTTTACTCGACAAGAACAAGAGCGTGAGAGATTTCAATCCGATTTCTGTTACTGGTGTCGATGCTCGAACATTCTCGAGCATCGACCGACGTAGGGAAATCTGATTGGTTGATCGAGAAGACGTGGTGAGCGGTGATTGGCTCAACGCCTGACGGTGAGTATCGATCGAAAATCGATCGTCGATCAGCCGTGCGCCTGCTGCCCAGGAGGTGCTGCTCCAGGCTTGGGTGCGGCGCTAGGGTGAACTGATTGATTCCCAAACAATATGAAAATGGCAATGAAACTTTACCCGGACGTAAAGTATAACAAAGAAATGCAAAATATAGTACAAAATAGTTTCATAGTGCGCGTTTCAAGAATGGTATTTATTTTAAGCGGTGAAATTGGTCAATTTTGAAGGAAAGAAAGACGTTTAATTTTTTATAAGAACCTCCAAAGTTACTTAGAGATGGATCATATTGACCCTTGGTCAGTGGCGGGTAGAAAATAGCTTAACTGTATTACATTCATTTAATAAACTATTTTCAATAATCATTGATTTAATAAACTATTTTCTATAATCATTGCAGAGAACTGTACCTCAGTTAAGGAAATGGTGGAGTAATATTAAATCTGCCCAAAGGGGCCTATTAACAAGAGAAAAGCAGGCGACGATGGCAACGGGTGGTGGTCCACCACCACCACCCGTTGAAATTGACCCCGATGTGGCGCAGGTAGCGCCTCATCTTGATTTGTCAGCCCCAATTTTATTTTCCTCGAATGTAAACGAGGAAACCACACATGGTTAGTAATGTTATAATATATAAAAATGCTAATGAGATTATATGAAATGAATAATGAATGTTTTGATGATTAGAGCGACAAGACATAATGTTTAGCCATAATGATATGGACATAGATGTCATGGTACAAGAAGCGGAGGAGACCAGCGCTCCAGCACAGATGTGCCAACCTGCGGGAACATCACAAGTTATGCAAACTATTGGTAAAATTGCATTTTTTTTATTTTGAAAAGAGTATTTATATTAGGAACATAATTTTTTGTAAGTTCATTATCTCTTATTTCTATTATTTTCAGGTCCTGTGGAAAAAAGAAAAAAAAAGCCACTGGTGATTCTGAGCTCCAAGAATTAAAACTTGACAGAATCAAATCAATGATGGAGGACGAGAAAAAACTAGCGCTTTTAAATTATAAACACCAAGAAATAAAAAATGAAAAGGAATTAGAATTTCTGACCAAAAAATATGAATTAGACTTACGGAAATCGGCCGCGGAAGCGGAATTAGCGGAGAAGCAGTTAACATATTTTTAATACTAAATTTTATATTACATTTTTTATTACATACACTTTTTATTAATATTAAAATTGCCAAATTGATTTTAGGTAGGGGCCCACACAGCACAACGTCCGGCAGGGTCCCAGGGACGTTGTGCTGTGTGGGTTGTTGCAACAAGGTAACAAACTTTTCTATTCTTTCTTTCATTTTCTTGGGTTACCACATGTCTGTACTGAAAAAATATTTAATTATCTAAACGATAAAGATTTAAGAACTTTAATGGGCGCTTGCAAATCTATAGTATTAATAATGTGATAATTAGTTCTAACATATCAAAAATATCATAGTTTAAGTTAAGGAGCAATGTTCAAAAAGGCGAGGAGAGTCAGTTTTTGTCAAGTTTTAAATGTGTTTATTTTAATGTTATGAAAGAAGCTATTTTATTTTCTTTAAGGGGTAATGCCACTGTAGAGACCAGAAAGGCAGCCTGATTTTGAGATTTTTTTATGCGAGTATAGTGAAAAGAATACAAAATTTGACTGAACGCCTTTATTGTACATATCTTGAAGTATGACCTCATTTTTTTAAAATTTTGTTAAAACAAAATGGGGCCCCACAGTTCAACAAAAGATGCTTCTTCTGTAAAACAGTGTTTCGCGGCCGGAAAGATTTCTCCTTCAATTTCTGATGTAAAACAAAAAACCGAAAATTCTTGACTTCTATATAAGATTGTCTCGGGAAGTACACAAGGAAAATACGAAATATTGTCTTTTGTACGAATGGTGCGTGATTGAACAAAACATGGAACTGCTACAACTTCGAAATTGTTGCAACGTTTTGTTCAGTATTACGTTTAAAAGTGTGTATTGTATAAGTAGTCATACAGAAATTGTATTTGTGTTGTCGGGTTTTGAAGAAAAAGAAATTAAACGATATTTCTTTTCTTTACTGATAATGGAAGCTTTTATTTTGAATAATAGTTTGTTCTACAGTATTACATAATTGTGTTTCGTATTTAACATGGAATTGGAAATGCTGTTTGCATCACCGCAAATAAAACTAAATGAACATATCGTTCGACATAATACATCTATTAATTGTATTTCTTAAATTCCTTATACTTTTTGTTCCAAAAACCCATGCAGTAATGTTATAAGTTTGCTTTACGCATATGAAAAAAAATTATATTCACTGATTTTACGCTATGTGAACATTTGTTTGAAATGTGCACCTCACATAATTCGCATTGTATTAAAATAAATGTTGGTTTTAAAATTTTCAATAAGTATATTATTCTTGTTTGAATGTGTAGACTGGCCCCATATTAAAAAAAATGAATTGATTTTATCCACACACTATATTTTCATTCTGTACTACTACACTTAACCCGGTTTTAGTAAACTGCTTTATATATTAAGGTATTCTATAATTTATTATATATACGTTAGTATATGTTTTATAAATATTTTATATATGCAACAAGACTGAATTTGTGTTCCTAATGATAAAAGTACTATTAAACATGGTGTACCTGAAAAAATGTTTATTATTAAATGTTGACATTTGGTTTTAACTTTTATTTGTTTTAACTTTAACAGATTAAACTGCTCTATCCTGCTTTGTACATGTTGTAAAGTAATTTCAAACATAGTGACTGGCCGCGGGCGCACGAGAGGCGCAGCCGTCGCACACGGGAATTTCTAGCTACGGTGTACTTCCGTGGGGTCTAGTAAAGTATAGCTTAAAATCTAACTCTTCAGCTCAGCTCGCTTTATGTACTGAGTAAGCAGAACCATGCTTGGCAGTTTGTAAAAGTAAGAAGTAAAAACTAAAATTAAAATCTTGATTAATCCGTTAGAAAATACGTTCTCTCGATTATCGTTCTAGACAATTCAAACTAAGAATAGTTCAATTACCTAAACCACTTTGTATTTTTTTACTTTATATATTGTGCCGTATTAAACCAGTAAATCAACCACGTGTTGGATTATTGATAACCTACAACAGTACAACACTTCCTACAGCTTTCTTTCGTTTCGATGCTCTCTGTACAGACTTTATTTATTATTATCTAAACTCGCACGCTTCGCATTCCTTCACAAGCATACTGATCACTCTGTGACGTCACGCAGTGGTGTCACTACGCGAGATGCCCGAATTACTTTTAACATTAAATTTGTGTTACTTCGCACAAACCATTATGGAGATACAGTGGATTCCGTATATTTGAGCCACCGGTTACTCCAGGCAGCCGTTTATTTAGGATGAAGTGCAAACAACAGAAATAGTTTAATCGGACCAAAGGACGCTAGTCGCGATGTGTTCCAAATAATCAGAATTCACTGTATTAAGCATCAAAATTGATATGCCGCCGGCATTAGCATTACCCGATGTACACCACGAGGAGGTTGCTCGGTCGGACTTTGTACATCATGGTGGCTCTGAAAAGAGCCGATTTGTGTGTTTGTCTGTGTCTGTTAATTGAAAAGCCGGGCAATTAACGCCTCACGAACAGCAAATCCATTGGCGTTTCCTACATTTTGCGGTACATCCACTGGTACTTCTTCATTGTCATCATTGAAATCATCATCTTCTGGCAGTACGTCATTGAAGATCAGAGACATGTTGTGCAGCACAGCACATGCCACAATAGTTGAAGTAGAGCAAATCAGTTTCGTCATTAATCCGCGTGACAAACATGGGAACCTTCGTTTCCAAACGCCAAATGTACGCTCCACAATTATGCGCTTTCTGCTTTGGATATGGTTATAGCTGCAATGATACAACAGTCAATAAATATAACGCTTTTTTCATACTAAGAACTTTAATAATTCTAAAAAATAGAATACTTACGTCATTTGTTCATCTGTTTGTGGATTTGGAAGTGGTGTCATTAGAAAGCGTAGGCAAGGATACCCTCTATCACCAACAAGCATGCCATCCAGTCGTTGTTCCAAGTACCGCATATACAACAAAGAGTTTTGAAATATGCGGCTGTCATGTGCGCTGCCCGGCCACTCGGGTACTATGTCCAAAAATTCCATTTTTGGACCGACAACAGCCTGCAACAAAGATCATAATTTTAAAAAATGAAACGAAAATCTTGGAGATTAAAAAAGAAAGTGATATTCAATCATACAGGATTAACCAAAATATTTTAATCATGAAATAAAAAAATGGATGAAAACCTACTTGCACGTTAAGTGAAAAGTATCCTTTTCGATTCCGAAATACTTCAGCAATATTCTGGAATCTCGTGTTGACTAAGCGCACGTGTGTGCAGTCGATAGCGCCATCAATACCGGGTAACCCGATAGCTCCATTTCCTTTCCCAAGCTCAACGAATAATCGCCTATTCTCCATGCGTGCTCCCACATCTCTCGGCATTTTTATGTAATTCAAGATTAAACTTGCAAGTAAACTACTCACGCGAAAAATAATCTTAGAGACTGTTGGTTGGGCGATCTGCATGGAGTCACCTAGCAGTTGCTACAAATAGATGTATTTTAAACAATTTTCCTCGTGCACACTCTTTAATTATCAATATTTCGGAATTGAAAAATAGAATACATATTTCTAAATTACCTGAAAACTGGAAGTTGCATAATACCGTAAGGTCGCGAGCAATTGAAATTGCGGTGGAATTGGCAAGCCACGATTATTCATTTTCGCAAGTCCTTCAATAATTTTCGGCAAAATACCGTGTAACACCGTATCCTTATTGAATCTGAACCGCATTTTAAATTCAGCGTCGTCATATTGTTCAAAAGGATTTTGTCTGTCCCGAATGTATCGTCTAATAGCAGGCCTATTATCCGCTTCATCATCGGACATATCATCGATATCGCTAATAGTAATGTCCATATCAATGAAATCAAAATCCATTAAATCCATTTTTACAGGTTCACTTTTTCGCTCACTTTTCACTTGCTTCCTTTTAGAAGTAATGGCGTCGAATAGCGTATAAGACGGACTTAAGTCATCTAAAAGGATGACTTGAAAATATAACCTCACTTTGCGCGAATAAGATCGTCTTAAGACGTTCTTATTTGACTGAGAATACATACGCACTTAAGCCCACTTAAGGGGGTAGACACGGGTAATGCAGCGCGCTGTAATACCGACATAATGTGCCCGAAACATGGGTTTGGGGGGATACGTTGTTTGTCCTTATGTGAGCAAATTTTGGGCTGGATGAGGTCTCATTCGAAAGAGGAAGGTTCAGTGCACAGCGCTCTGGTCATGGTTGGACGAAATTGTGTTGATATCTAATAATACGAGTGTTCAAAGTAGAGCAAAAGTTGACAAAATACACCCGCATGAATCCAAGTATTTATAGGTCACTAAAAGAGTTTTGTGACTCAAACGATGACCAGAGCGCTGTGCATTGAACCTTCCTCTTTCGAATGAGAACTCGCCCAGCGTAAAATCTGTTCATATAAGGACAAACAACGTATCCCCGTGATTGCATTCCCAAATACGAGTTCCGCCATATTGGCGATAATACAGAGCAAGTCACGTGACAAATTTAGTTGAGCTAGTGGACACGAGATGGCGCCTACTCGGGAGGACTGCTAACGTGGAATCATAGTAAAACTGAAGCGTTAGCTGGATACACAAGCCATAGTAAAAGCGTGATGCAGTCATTGAATGCATTTTCGGACGACCTTAGGTTAGGTTATATGCATTTTAGGCATACATTGACTAGGACCTGCTGGGAATTGTCTGCATTTACTAAATTAACGGTTTTACTGTAACACATACATGACCGCTGCCGAATATATTTTATAATTATATGGCCACATTATTTCAAATAAAAAAAGAGATTGGAATTTTTTAATAACACTGGAAGTAGTGATTTACTGATATCATATTTTCAGAATGTGGAAGTTACAGCAATTATTTGCAATTATTGCTTTTATTATTATTCTTCTGATTATTGTATATAACATATAACAAGGAAAAGTCTCCAAATCGGTCAACACTTGACTCCTTGAATTTTTTTGTAATTCTTTACGCTCCTATGCAGAGATGGGCATTATTTAATTAAAAGAATATACTTCCGAATGGCCCCAGTGGCCGATGGACACGAGGTTTGGGGGGAGGGTGTGTGTACCCTAAATCTAAAATTCTATTTAGCTTCGGGTATTTATTAGTTTCCTTTGTTTATTCGAAGGCCTTTCATCTTTGGCTTCGAATAATTTTTCATCTTTCATTATATCTTTATCCTAAGGTCGTATTCAAATATATTGGCCGATCGATTCGTTTTCGTGAACAGCGATCGAGGAGAAATCAGCCATCACCATCTGACGATCGTGGATTTGTCAGTTGGAGTTCCCCAGCCAACGAAGGGTATGGTGGGGTAACGGGAATGCTGCTCGGCCCTGTCTGAACGTAGCCGTGTGGCTGTTATTTATTCTTATTGTCAGCGTAGTACATATGTAGTTGTGTGCGTCACGAAGTTATACGTAGACCAATACGAGATGAAGCTATCGAGAAAGAATCAATGTTCTGACCAATAAAGCTCCCCGAATTTTTTCGGAGCTAAGGCCTCAGGTACACCTATTCTGATGCGTGTATTTCTACGCTGCAGCTCGGTTTGGCCTATACATGACAGAAGCTTGGCGCTATCCCCACCACTTCTGGCTCACTCGTGTTCTGCGATGACGAGAGAACACGCGTTACGAATAGGAATGTGCGGATCGTCCCGCGGCTCGGATTCTCGGCCCTCGGAACGGGTCGGAAAATTTCGGGCGGGATCGGGGGGGCTCCCGATACTTTCGTATTGCTCGAGATCCAGACGGTTTCAGGATCCCGAGACTCGATGCTACAAGCATGACCGCCATGAGCGGGCAATTTGATTTCAGGTCGGCTTGGCAAAACTCGGACGCGATCGGCTCGAAAGCCAGCTATTACGAGGGGACCGAGACGGAAACAATTATGTATATCATTTATATCGATACCCGAGTGATAAGTTTTTATTTTCTGTCTCCTGTTGAATCATAATTTGTATCTTATTATTTATTTACATATATATGTATTTTCATTGCTACCAAATAGTCTGTGAATACTGAATACGTCCATATACGTACTTAAATAAATACCATGTTCAGAACTTGGGAAGACGACTATTTTTATATCGACAATATTTTAAAATTTGAATAAAATATACTTCATACTTAGTACTTTATGTAAAGGGAATATATAGGGTATTATCTTTTTCCGGATAGGTTCAGATTTAAAATAGAAAACGTACGAACTATAAGCATACAAAAAGGAATATTTCCTAGATGTTTCATAATAACAACAATATGCAGGAGGCGAATATTTTATTATTTCAAATTAACGTGTAAGAAACATAATTTTTCTATGTTCTCAGGTAATAATTTTTATCTATTACTGGTAACGATATCGTCCGATCGCGTCCGAAAGTTGCCGGCCCGACCCGAGCCCGAAAAATCGGGTACCCGCACACCCCTAGTTACAAAACTCACCGGCCAATAAATCTGAATAAGATCTTAGAAGTTCGAATAACAGACGAGAACCTTTGTGTCCCGAGCCGCGCGAGATCGCCGTGCTCGGCGATGTGTCATCGATTCTAAAGAAACAGAATTTGTTTATTTTTCATCGTATCAATATGAAAGTGCCACAAATGGATTCCTGGCACGATTAAATTGACCGAAAATAATTTAAATCGGACTATTTTTAAGAAAACGGGCTTTCAATTCTGCAAACAATTTTTCACGTAATTTCCTTAATTTTGGTCCAAATTATATCATTTTTGGGGCCAATTTGATCGAGAAAACATGAGGAATCGACTGACGCCACTTTCGCAAAGATCTGATTAGAAATGCAGACCTGCAGATTTGTCACTGCTTAGCGCGCAACATTGTATGACCCCGCTGGTTTCGAGCGCCGAAGCCCACGAAACTCAGCGAGTCGCATGATTGCCAGCGAGAAGGACAAGAGGGGACTTTCCATGGCGAAGGAAAATCAGCCTTCTACAGAACTCAAATCGAGAAAGACTTTGCTAACAAACTTTATATTCACGTCAAATAAATACTTTAATTGTAAAATTTAGACGACGAACTATTGTTGAATTTCGCCAGTTCTTACATATGTATGCCCCACTGGGTTCGGAATTCCTGATCCCAGAGTTTCATGCATTTACCAATTGAAATGTTGCTTCAAGTCATCGGGCAATTGCATTGTTTCTTCTCGTACATATGTATATCTGTTCGCGAGTAGGTGTCATAAATGACGCGACTTTTGTTTCCCAAATAAATTCACCCCCAGCAGGGCCCTCGCTCGAACCGCTTGACAAGGAGACCGAACGATGTGAACCGAGTGCGAGTGAAATAGCGCAGCAGCGGTACACCCTCGGTCGACGGCGAGTTGAGTCATCCAGTACTGAATACGAAATGTTCAAAATTTCTCATTACACCTTGATGAGAGTGTTACCATTCATGGATTGTTGGTGAGTCAAGACACGAACCAATTCAGTCTATTTTTTCTTATGAATAGATGATTAGAACACACTCTACGTTCAATAAAAATTGATCAAATTGCTCCATGTTTGATATCATTTTCATCGGGAAATCCTAAAAAATTCATCAGTAATACTTTCATCAATACTTATCAAAAACACGAACATTTTATTTTTCTGTACTGGCTATTTTATCTAGCTCGTCGGTTTTATTGTTCTCGGCTGTCAACGGGCAGTCTACTAGGACCCGAAGGTCCACGCTCGCAACGAGAAAGCAAAACAGTGGGGTGGGTAGGTCTTTCCCAATAAACTGAGCCCAAAGGCTTCTCAACAATTGAAACATTGGAAGGCTGTACATATTCTTTCTGATGCTTTCGGCGATATGCGCAACCATTTGTATGCCCGGTTTCATGTCTAACAAGTCAGGCGATTTTGTTTGTGATAGCCATATATAAAGACAGTCCTGTAACGTTCACTACATCTTCAATTATAAAACTGCAAATATGTTATTTTACACATGTGTCTCGCTGAGTTTCGTCGGCTTCGACGCTTGAAACCAGCGGGGCCATACAATGTTGCGCACTAAGCACTGATGAATCTGAAGTTTTGCAATTTCTAATCAGATCTTTGCGATCGTGGCGTCAATCGATTCCTTATACTTTCTCAATCAAATTGGCCCCAAAAATGATACAACTCAAACCATAATTAAGGAAATTACGTGAAAAATTTGTTTGCAGAATTGAAAGCCCGTTTCTTTAAAAATAGTCCGATTTAAATAATTTTTTCATAAAAAAAATGCGCAGGCTGGATGCGCGTGATTATTACGTGGCTCCCTCCATAGACATATATAGACGGATCAGAAGATGGGACTATCGGCGTGGGGAAGGAAGGCTTGGAGGGGTAAAGGCATAGGTTCAGATACAGGCACGTCGGTTAGCTTCGGATGCATTCGGCATGCATAACCACGGCGTTATCCGATTTACTCGTATCGCTCCCCTTACCGCGAACCTTGCCACCCCCCTCAGCTTACGCTCCGCCATCTATATATATCTATGGTCCCCTCCTCGAAGTGACGGAAAATATAACCTATGTATACGCTATATGACAATAAATGTTGAGCGGCCATTTCGTTCTTTTGCGCTACATTTGTGAACTTTTTATCATCCTTCCGAAACAGTACTATTACGTCGCAAAAGTATCTTTAGGAAATCGGGTCTAGCATATAGGTTATATTTTCTGTCACTTCGAGGACAGAAAATCCGGTCCTCCAAGTGACAGAAAATATAACCTATATGTTATACCCGATTTCCTAAAGACACTGTTGCGGCGTAATAATAATGTTTCGGAAGGATGATGAAAAGTTCACAAATGTAGCGTAATACAACGAAATAGCCGCTAAATATTTATTGTCTTATAGCATATACATAGGTTATATTTTCTGTCACTTCGAGGAGGGACCACATAATAATCACGCGTTGGATTCAACATCAAACACAATTTTATATATGTTTGTTGATAACTGCTTTCTGCATAGGATGTGTATTTCATGTTCTGTTTCAGTGTTTTGCTAATTAAAAAATGTCTATCCCAACAAACTTCATTTTCTGGGGACATGCCCTCATCTATTTTTCCTTTTCACTTATAATTCCTTACTGCCAACGTAGAATATTCTAGCATAAGCACATTTCAAGTAAATGTACAATGAATTTTCTACGTTTCCAGTACCAGCAGACTTTCTGTTTAAATTTTTACAAGCCGCGTATCTATGGGTATTACCATTTCTGTGCAGAAAAAATCTGCTGTAATACCGATCGACCAAATCGGCCAGGTCACGTGACGTGTCTACCCTCTTAAGCCATGCTTAAGAAGCGACTGAGAATCTCGAATAAATAAGATTTCTTAACAAAGTAAATGCTTGAGTCGATGCTTGAGTCGATGCTTGTTTGCCGACTGAGAATCTAGATGGGGTCTTAAGCAAGTGCTTAAGGCGAAATTAAGAATAAGCAACGACTGAGAATACCGCCCTTGCTCTGTATTATCGCCAATATGGCGGAACTCGTATTTGGGAATGCAATCACGGGGATACGCTTTTCGTCCTTATATGAACAGATTTTACGCTGGGCGAGGTCTCATTCGAAAGAGGAAGGTTCAATGCAGTACGCTTTGGTCATCGTTTGAGTCACAAAACTCTTTTAGTGACCTAAAAATACTTGTATTCATGCGGGTGTATTTTGTCAACTTTTGCTCTACTTTGAACACTCGTATTATTAGATATCAACACTATTTCGTCGAACCATGACCAGAGCGCTGTGCACTGAACCTTCCTCTTTCGAATGAGACCTCATCCAGCCCAAAATTTGCTCATATAAGGACGAAAAGCGTATCCCCCCAAACCCATGTTTCGGGCACATTATGTGGGTATTACAGCGCGCTGCATTACCCGTGTCTACCCCCTTAAGATGGTCAAATGTGCCCCTGAACCGAATTCAAATCGCGATGAGTCATTCGAAAGCTTATAAAAAAAAGAATGATTTCTGCCTAGTTTCAACTGTGTATCTCGACCCGGGAGGTAGTAAAGGGTAAAAATAGAAATCAGGTTTTTGCCGAATTTCTCCAATACCAGCGGATGAAAAATTTTGAAAAAATTCATAGGCATATCTGTTATTGGGGCACATTTTAGAGAATTGTTTCAGATTATTAAATTGAAAAACCAAGCTGTGAAAAATAAAAAACGCCAAAAAATTATGAAAAATTCCGGTTGTGTATCGAAGCAGTTGCAGAACTATAATCATATTTTTACTGTACGTACGTATCATTGTTACTGTTACATGGGCCCTTCAGGTCCATTCTGTGCTTACTGTCCCCGCGTCGCCTTCCATTTCGCCATCAGCGATTCAGCGGAATCGCAACGCGCGGGTTAGTAGGTCGGCGAACGCGGAATCCGTCGGCGTGGGCACAACGTGACCACCGTTGGTCCGGGCCCTAGATTCCGGGGCATGGAGCAACGGAAATTGCAACAGGATAACACCTGACGAGGCAATTTCCCCCGTGCTCGAGATAGGAAGTCACGACGGGCCAGAGAGACGTTTAGATACCGTGACCGCGTCTCCGCGTCAAGTCCGCGGGAATACGAACGGCCGATAGTAATTCGTGAAAGGGTAACTCCATCCGACGCACCGAGAACGGCCTAGCCGGGAGAGCCCTAGAGCGTCAATCGTGATAGACGTAGGACCGCGTAGAAACCGACGTCTAGAGACCGCGACCGGCGACGTGACCGACTTCCGAGTGCTATCCGAGAGCACAGCGAGCGACCACGACCTACGCTCGGTCAACCGACACCTTGAGCGTGCGATATTCGAGCGACACAACGAACGACAGCTGAGACGGAGCGCCGTCTCAAGGTATGATTTATTTTACTGTAACAATATACTTGGTATCATTGATTTTCCTTTAAACCCGTTGCACTTATATATTTAATCCCATCTTATCCTCCTTTCCCTTGATAAGTATAGTCAAGGTGTGCTTCAGCACTTTGAAAAGAGCAAGAACCCAGTAGATTACTCTAACCGCTCAGGGTGATATACGGAAGAGTCCCTTCAGGACGTAACATTATTATTGTCCTGAATTTTTTCAGATTTTTCAATTTGGTGCGCCGCAGTTGGAAAAATTAAAAACCGATTTTTTCGTAGTTTTTTCCGTGTCAGAGTAACTTATACGATAGAGTCCCGTCGGGGGTCGTGGCCTGCGTGGCCAGGGCTCATAAAGACCTGATACGCGAGATGGTTGCCGACACATTAGAGCGCGGTGGAATCCCGGCTTCGTGGAAGATGGCAAGAGTCATCTTGATCCCGAAGCCGGGTAAGGATCCCCTAAGTCCAAGGGCCTATGGGCCGATCTCCGTACTCCCAGCCTTGTCTAAGGTATGGGAGTACGTTATGAAGGAGATCCTGGAATCCCAGCTCGGCAGGGATCCTTTCCACAAAAACCAGTTTGGTTTTCGCCGTGGTGTCGGTACCATGGAGGCGGCCACTGAGGTAGCTCGGTTTGCCGAACTCCCCAGGGCCCAAAATAAGATCTGCCTTCTCCTATCTTTCGACGTTCAGAACGCTTTTAACACCCTCCGTTGGGAGGTGGTTCTGGACGAGTTGGGTAGGAGGGGGGTTGACCGTTATGTTCGGGCGCTCCTTCGGGATTATTTTAACAATCGCGGGATCACGGTGCACTCTTATGAGGGCACCGTGGTCCGTAATATTTATGCGGGCGTTCCACAGGGGTCCGTTCTAGGACCTTTCATGTGGAACGCCGTCTACGACGGACTCCTCGCCGAGTTAGATATGGGCGGGGCGGGGCGTGCTATAGCGTACGCCGACGACCTCGCCCTCTTGTTTTCGGGTAGGGACCTCCCTCAGGTCAGGGTGCAGATGGCTTCCGTGCTGCCGAGGATTGGAGCGTGGTTTCGAAAAACCGGCCTCTCCTTGGCAGCGGAAAAAACGGAGGCCATTCTCCTGACTGGCCACAGGGTCGAGAAGACAGTATGTCTTCCGATCCTGAACGCCACTGTCACCACGGCGGCCAGGGTCCCATATTTGGGGGTAATTTTTGATTGCCTCCGTAATTATCGGGCCCATCTGGGGGAGGTTGCTTCTAGGGCGGATAGGGTCTCAGGAGCGCTATCAGCGATCCTACCCAATACCAGGGGCCCATCCGTCCACGCCCGAAGACTATATATCTCGGTGTGGGAGTCTGTCATTTTATACGGGTCGCCGGTCTGGGCCGTTGCGCTGGCCAAAGAGAGTGCACGGGCCATTCTCCGCCGTGCTCAGCGCACGGCCTTGATCCGTTGTACAGCGGCATACAGGACTGTATCCTTTGCCTCGCTCTGCGTTTTAGCAGGGCGAATGCCGCTGTACATTAAGGCCAAAATGGGGCGCGCAAATTTTTGCGCGAAAGCACAGGATAGGGAGAACCCCACCCTTGGCGGCGACCCGGCTATTTTAAAGACGCGTGCCCCTCTCCACGAAGCCGCTGCCCTCGCAGCGGCCATGGAGGAGTGGCAGGCGGAATGGGACAGGTCCCCACCCACGGGGTGGGTGAGACGCCTGGTCCCGGCGGTCAGTACCTTCGTTGACGCCTCGGGCCCCGCAGTAATTTCGGACTATTGGTCCATGCAATTGCTGACGGGGCATGGGTCTTTCCAAAAATTCTTACACAGAATTGGGAAAGCACCCTCCGAGGCGTGTCTGGTCTGTGGGGCGGCCCGGGATGACGCAGAGCACGTGCTCATTGCATGCCCGGAGTTCGCCCCACAGCGCGAGGTGCTGACCGCCTGCCTCGAGGCACCGGTGGAAGTCACCACGTTGGTGCCCCTTGTCACTTCCTCCCCGGAGAGATGGGCCGCGTTTCGCGATTTTGCGGCCTCCGTAATGGGGGCCCGCCAGGCGGCGGAATTAGAGGCCGACCGCCACTTCCGAGCGGAGCGAGTGCGCCTGGCCCAGGAGGCTGCTGCCGAGAGGGCCCGCGCACACACAAGGCTCCCGAGGAAGAGAAAGAGGGTCGGCCCCCGATGATCGCGAGGGGGGGTTATATCCCCCTGACGGTGCCCCTATGTAGGGAGCCGTTTTTTTTTACCGCGCCTTTACCGCGTTTTTACAGTTTTTTTTGTTTTATCCGGGTTTTTATCGCGGCTTTTTTGGTTTTACCGTAGACCTAAGTTAGCTCTAAGTTAGCTATAAGTTTTTATTATCGCGGATGCACTTTAGTGCAGTGCTGGAGACCGGGGAGTCCACCTTGATTACAGGGTGGACACCCAGTCGGTGGTTTCCTCCCAAAGCTTAATTTGGGAGCGGGGGGATGTTAGCGGGGCCTCATTGGCAACAATAGCGGCGCCCGACGGACTACACCAGAAGTTCCGGGCGCCGCCATGAGGCCCACCGTGGAGACCACCAGAGGGGGTTTTTAGTGGGTATCCCGCCTATGTTATAGGCGGGGAGTCCCACATAACCCCGACAACAAATGTCGGGGTATGCGTAATGCATTTTCCCCCTCTTCAAAAAAAAAAAAAAGAGTAACTTATACGGCGAACTTTTTCATGAAAGAAGTGTTTTATGCGATCCTCAATGTTTCTACATACAGCAAAACAACACAGGAATTCAAGAAACTAAAAAAACCGAGTTATTTGGAACTATGCTTTGCACCTTACAGTATAAAGTATCTACCATATTTCCAACAGCGTCGGTGGCGCAGCGGTAAAATGTTAGTCACGTGGCTAACGTCAGACCGAAGCGTGTGATTCAAACCGATCCGAGATATTTTGCATACTTCTCCCCCCGATAGCTCGCGAAAGTGATCCAATTGAGTAGTGCAGTTAGTGGATCAATCCCGCGACCAGTAGAGTGTAAATCTCGGGCCCCAGAACGTAGTGGGAGCTTCCCACACGTTATCAGGGCCAGATGTCGAGCCAGCCCCCCCCCCCCGCAGGGGGCCAAGCGTGGCATCCCATCCGAAGAAGATAAAGAGAACGGTTCCGGAGACCAGTTCGTACGCCGCAGGTACACTAAAGCTCCCAAGCTACACCCATGCAGCTTGACCGCCTTCACAAATCATTCCTGAAGGAATATAGCATAGCCTCAAAATCTATAATCAAGCCAAATTTAAGCGTCGCTCGTAAGAATGAGGCACTTACGCCCTCTAGCTCGCTGGATAATCACCTTAGCGACTTACAAGGCAATCCACCCCCTGGTGAAGGATGGGAATTCCCCCGCAAGGCTCGTAAGCCCTCAGTCGATATTTCAGATCAGCGACCAGACGACGAGGGTAATAACATCGACGAAGTATAGGATAGACCTATCACGCAATGTAATTTTGTGTCACACGTTCGGGGGGCTCGCGAGCCCCCTTACCATTTTCGTATCACACCCAAAGTTATCGATTCAGTCTAAAATAAGATTGTAACGCTACGCGTGGTGGGAATTAAAAATTAAAAATAGGACATTCGAAACCCGCGATTTACAAATGATTCTCATAGAGTAACAATGTAAAGATCGTTTTACAAACGTATTCCGTGCAACGACAGAGAAAAAAGGATCACGACACGAACACATACGCCTTTTAACCATGCTGTCCTATTCAAGTGTATTTAACGCAAAATAAATTTATTTAACATAAAAATATATATAAACAACAACATTTAATCGGTCCACGCATGACAGAGATATCGTCATATCGTCTCATGGATCAGTCGGAAACGGTAAGATTTTTCTTCTGATTCTTCTGATTCTCCAGTCGCAATTTTCGTCAACATAATACATATATACGCGTTACACGCACACCTTCAGACAAAAAGAAATTAAAAAAGTATTCTCAGATCATCAATACCCATACCTTCCCCCTCCGCAGGCTTTCAGATAATTAGTCTATTTAAAACACAGCCAATATGAGTATATTTTCATTATATTTTACCGGTGGCAGAACGTGTGCGTAGTAACGACTTTCGTTATGACTGAACGATGCCAGCTATGGAAGTCACCTCTATTCAGACGGTTCGGCCACGAGACGCGATGTATGTTTACGTCACTCGGCGTGCAATAACCGACCGATATTCCAACACTTCGTAAATACGTACGCGTGTATTCTCTCGCGAGGCCTGCTTGCCGCTTGGTCTCCCCCCACCAAAGCCCATATTCACCGCGGTACATTGGCGGGGCGCGGGGGTCATTCGGTCTGTGGACATCGTTGAATTAAGACGTTTCAATAGCTGCGTGCTTAAATGGTACGTCTACATTATCTATTGTCACATAATTACTTTTAATCATTATTAGTCTTCTTCTTTATTGTCTACCGTTACTTGCTGCTACCATTAATACACTTTCGTCCCGAAATTGATTAAATATCGCGAAAAAACCGTTGGACGATCGTCGCGTATTCCCTTCGTTGCCTTCGTACCGATATTTCTGCACATTTAGTGCACACATATCGTGTCGTGGTATTCAATTACATCCCTTTTCGGGCATATTTCAAGTTTATTTCTTGTTTAATTGCCTTACGAATGTTTTAATGCTTTTGTTTCAATCTCTTGTTGCATCGTTTGGTTACAGACGTTGAGGCGGGAATCCAAACCAAAGGGCAGGCAACGCCATGACTCTTGGCGGTTAATTTGAACGGTGCTTGAATGGCGACTGGTCATTCGTTGGAAAAAGAAGGTGGCAATACGTGTGGTATACTTCTTTTTATCGTTATTTTATTGAATCGTTGTTGGCTGTGAGGGTGATGGGTAACTTTGCAGTCGGTTAATATCGGGATGAAATGGGAAAAGATTAAATTATGATAAATTGAATAATTCTAGTCGGATTTATTTAAACATTTCAAAATGGCGTCAGTAGATGTTTAGAAAATATTGGAATGATCGAATTCTATTGCATTTCGGTCGCGTTTACGTAGAATTCAATAATATTTCAATGATTTTTAAGAATCTATCTCTATGAAGCTAGTGTAATTGCATTTACGTTCGGTTTTGGATGCAAGTATTGTTCTTTATGTACAGAAACTGCGTAGTTGATCGAGGACATGCTATTTAAGCATGAATAATTAACGAATTTTGATTGTTGCAATGAATCTTGGATATTTATAAAGATCGTGATATATTTTAAAGTATTATTCGAATAACACGAACGTGCTTACAACTTTAATGACGAAAGCCACTACTACGGTTCATTTAAATGTAATAATTATTTCTGATGTAGTATATTCTGGATAATATCGTGTTACTGAAATGTTAAGCTGCTCCTATCGAGCGAGCATTCTGTATTTTCGCATCACACCTTGTATTCTAAATAACAAGGAGCGAAAGTACCTTGGCGGGTTCCAAAAAAAACAATATTTCCTCGTGACAAACACTCGATCAAACCACATCCACCCCACCCCCCTATCCTACTTATTTTTCAGAGATTGTGACCGCGTGCAATGCGGCCAAATAGAGTCAGTGTTTATGTCGTACGAAGTTTTTGTTTTGAAGAGCACAGTTGCTCATAGTAGAGTGTCGTTAACAATTTTGGGATACGCGAGAGTAGAGTCAGTGTTTTCTACGCAATTTATATTCTTTTGCGAGCATCGGGGCTCTGACTTTCGAATCGCGAGAATAGAGTCAGCGGTTTGTTCGACAATTATGATCTTTGGGGCGCGTTGATAGTCTATTTCTTTATTTTTTTTACTTTTGAAAGCGAAACTCGTTACCGGAAATTAGAGTCAGTGCGTCAGCTGAAGAGGAGATTTGTGCGCAGAATATTATTGGAAAGATGTAAGTATCTATGTATTTCATTTAATTCCTTTAAAGTAGAGTTCATTCTTCAAAATTCCAGAAACAAAAAATTAAAAAATTAAAAGAAAATTAATTTCTAGAATAGAATCACCCAGAAATTCAAAACTAACGAAACTTTTTATAATTTAGACACTTTAAGAAAAAAAATTTGTTAATTTTATTTTTTAATATTTAATTTTTTAATTTTTTTCTTAAAATGTCTGAATGATAAAAAATTTCGTTAGTTTTGAATTGTTTCGTGTTATAGTTCGAACAATCGTAAGTTTAGAAAGAAATTATAATCGTGTTCTGTTCTTTCGTTACAGTCTAGGGGCAGCTGAGCAAGCTGATGACTTTTTCTAGCAGCTTGATGACTTCCCCTGAGCAGTTGCAGATATGTTGGCGCCTTCGCCACCGGGGCACAGCGAAATGTGAGTGCGCATGCATTATGGTTCCTCTGGTCACTCAGTCATGTCGTAGGACGTTTGGTCCAAAGCGACACGAGTCACCGGTTGTATACTTTGGCGAGCATAATGACCGCGGGTATGGTAACCATGCCCGTGAATTGTAACATTTTGTCTGTGTATGTATTTCTTAGACGAGGGCTAGGGTCTTCTTGTGCACCGCGCCTTTTCACTAGAATCAAATTATAATCATAATTTCCAAGATAAACGTTTCCTAACGCGAATGTTTATCATTGATCATACATTGATGTAGATATTTATTAAATAATGCACCTAAAGATGCATAGCAGCTCAGAAGGTATTGATATTTGATATGAATATCAATACGGCTGAATGCTAATTTTTATGTAGCGAAGAAGTCTGATACTCTCAGACTCCACAGCTACGATCATTTTTATCTAATATGTAGTCGAAAAATCGGATGCCCTCCGATTCCGTCATTGCGACGATTATAATGACTTGAATTCCCTTTATTTTTCTGATACTACTTACGTGTTCAAAAGTAACTTGATGTCTAAATGATGATAATAGACATACAAGTGTAATTCCTTTCTTATAAAGGTCACTCGTTTGCGTACACAAAGAATAATTAATTTTCATGTGCAAAAAGACAATTGAGGGTGGGCAAATTTCATATTCAAAGTAATTAGCATGGGAACATACTTTCTTATTACCTATATGAAATTTACTTTGACGATGGAATCGCCCGTTTTAAATTCTTAAATTAAATTCTTCATGTTTTAGAGTCATTTTCTTAAATAATTCAATTTTATAGTCTTTTTCTCACTAATTGAATGTCGAGTAGAGTCCTTTCTCTTTATCTAAAGTAGAGTCCTTTCTTATTTCTCAAACTTTAAACTATTCACAAGTTGAACGTCGAGTAATTTTGCTTTATAATGTAAAATTAAAGAATACTAGCGAATACACTATACAGACTAATCATATTTTCTAGTTGTGGATTTTCAGGATATCTTTCCGTACCCATTGCCTTTTAACTCATCCACGTGCCCATGCGTTACTTGGGTGGTTGAAGGCAATGGGGCACGATGACTTTCTTTACTAAATAATTACATGTCGGCGGCTGGCATTGCGTTAGTGTATCGTGCACACCGCATTTTCCACCTGTGTGTGTTTGTGTGGTTAGGCGGTGGAATTTGCGTCGATGAAAGATTTTTATCAAAGACCATGTTAACGAAACTATAATATTATATTATTATTCATTGCAATAACGATACCAATGTATCATATTCCTTGTTGCACACGATGATCATTCTAGTAAATAATCTTGGAATATGAAAGTTAATCAATCTCGTACAATCAAACGAGAAAGTAAAGTAATAACGCTTGATGCATGTACCTAATACGTACAATGCACATTATCAAGTAATCCATTCTTTGAAATTGAAAATAATTAATTGCTATGTAAATCATACTTATACGCAATGGTCACTGCCTTTGCCAGCCGATTTCAGTGAAAACTGGTACGTATTTATTAGAGTGTGATTGCGGCCAAGCTCGGGTGACGGATTCGTCCCGGGGCGGTCGCTCTAGTGTAGGCTTTGCACCCGGGCGGTGATGCTTGAGAATCGTGGAGTGGGTTGACTTGTGTTTGAGAGACTGTTTTGATATTTTTTAAATATAGGTTTTGTGTAGGATAGGTAACTTACCTTCTGGTACGAATGTGTGACTTAAATATAATTAGGTAGGGCCGGGGCAGGACGTCGTATTCTCTGATCGCATGTTCCCCCGCGCGATGACCTGCTTTCAGGAAATTTGTGAGAAAAGTCGACGGCCAGACTAGTGCGAGTGGGGTATGCCCTCGCTTCTAGCCTCGCTATGTCGACTTTTTGACGCCAGTGGGACATTGCACATTGTTGCTGGTCGCGGTCGGCAGGACGGGCTTGGGCACGCTATTCACTTTCAGAAGGGCGGACCGCCCGAAGCAAGAAGTGGCCAAAGAGCCGAAGATAGCCCGGCCAGAGAAAAGGCCACATCATGTGGGCTACCAAGAATGGCCCTGCATCCTCGGGTGCAGGGTCATTCTTACGTATTACATTGTCATTATGCTCGCCGGTAGTTGTAGTAGTAGTAGTAGTTTGGTTGGCCATAGGCTGAACCATCGAGACAAGGGTGGAACGAAATATAAGGGTAAAATATTTTTTTTATTATTCATGACTTCTAATAGTGGGCAAAAGTTCCCTTTTATAATGGAATTTAAACTGCCAAAGTTTGAACGTGATCATCAAATTTTTTGACGTGTCGCAAGCCCTTCAAATATTAATATTTACTGAAATATTAATTTTTGAAAGGCTTACGGCACTTGAAAAAATTTGTTGATCACGTTCAAACTTTGGTAGCTTAAATACCATTATAAAAGGCAACTTTTGTCCACTATTAGAAGTCATGAATAATAAAAAAATATTTTGCCCCTATATTTCGATCCACTCTAATCGATACCCCCTCCTCTGAAATTGAGCCCACCGCGTTTTCAATTAGAGTTGCGAAGAAGATTACGGGGCCAGTTAGTGTTGCGACTAAATGTTGATCACGGTTTGAATTAGCGTTGCGAATCAAGCATTCCCCGCGTCTGGTTCTAGCATAGCGTTGCGATTAAATATGGATCGTGGCTGCTTGTAGTGTTCCGAAAAAAAAATCGCGATTGTTTTTGAGATTATTCTTGTATTTTTAATTGGAGTTACTAGAGTTTGATTCATTGCATTACTTTTGATTCATGGTATTCTTTTTATTAGAGTTGCGATGCGACGGATCGCGTTTTTTTAATAACTCGTCCTAGTTTGATTCTTAATATTTTTTTGAGTTAGTGTTGCGATGATGACTGATCGCGTTTGTAATTAGAGTTGCGACCCCCAGCCCCCAATGCCCCAAAACTATCCTGGGACATGTCCAGAGACATGTTCCTGGGAAAAAAGAGTCCCGAGCAGCTGGGTCTGCTGCACATGGGACTCTACACAGCCTTCAGGAAGGCTGCAACGAATTAAAGTTAGAGTTGCGTGTTACGAGACACAGGTGCACTGCATTTTTATTAGTGTTGCGAAAAATGAAACCACCCACGCCGTGGTTCTCGGTAGCTTTTTCGTTTGCTATTCGGGATTTGTATTGAGTATAGTAGAATTTTCAGTAATGAAGCACCATCCGGGAATTTTGAATTTGTTTGAGAAATTAGTGCTGCGGGTAGTCTAAAGTCCTAGTGACTATGCTCGGGAGTTGATTTTAGTCTGTAGTAAGTTAGCGTTGCGAAAGAAAGAAACGGTCCACTCTCGGTTTTTTTGCATTAATGAGTGGACAATGATCAGCTGCCCTTCTGGCAACTGATCATTTTTTCTAGCAGCCCTAAGTGGCTGCACCATCCCCCTTCTCCTACCACCACCTACCCACCCTTGAATCGAGTGTTTGTCACTGGAAATATTGTTTTTAAAAGTATATTCATATCTTGCAAATAATTATTTTTTTATTTTTTTAGTTTTTAATTTGTAGTTCCAATTTTTATGGAATAGGATTTGGTAAATTATATTCTGTGACTGAAAGAATGGCGATGAAAGGTGTGACTCATTATTTGTAATAGAAATTGCAGACTTCTGACACACCTCCATTCAATTGAAGTTCTAATTAGAGTCTTTGAAAAGTAGCAGTAGCTATTCCTCATTAAAGTTGCTGATTTTTGCATAGTAACTTCGTCAATCCTTGTATTTCCTATCAGATTGATAAGAAATGTAGTTTTTTATTTTTATAAATTTTCAACATTCCTTTGCATTAATCAAAATTCACCCGCGATTGTTGCATTATTTCATGATATTAAAAGGAAATTTGCATTGAAAAAGTAGGTAAATGCAATTCGGCACTTTATATTGATAGTAAATTTTCAATATTAACGCGTGCTCGTTGTTGCTACTTTCTGCATGAAAGTAATTTCGATTACTGTGCAGTAAAGTGCAATTATTCCAATCTTCAACATTTGCATAAATGTTTGTGACCCTCCTTCGCGGGGTCCGGTAGGCCGGAGGAGCGGCCTATGCCGGCTCAGTCGGTGGATGCCCGGGTTCCCCGAATGATTACACCGAATACTGGGTTTACTGTCTCTTTATTGATGTAACGCGCGTCGGGCGCGCGGCGCGGCTTGTCTTATTACTATGCTTAAAATTACTTATACTTATGAAGGCTTAGTGGCTAACTCCTTAAGACTACGCGGCGGCTTACTGACTAGGCGGCTTACAAACTATGATCCCGAAGGGTCGGCGGCGAGCGTTGCTTCGGTCGGTCGCGGCGGCCGTTTCGGCGGCCTCGGAGTTCGTCGGCGGTATCCGGCGGTGATCGTCGGTGATCGTCGGTGATCGTCGGTGATCGTCAGCGGTAGTCGGCGGTAGTCGGCGGTAGTCGGATGGTGCTCAGCCGCGGAGGGAAGGCGCGAGCCTACTGCCGAGCGAGAGAGAGCCTCGACTCTGTGCAGTCTGCATAGAAGGCCTTTTGTGCGGTGGGCCAGCTATCAAAGACCGCTGGTGTGCCACCACGGCCGGACGGTCCAGCGCGAATCAAGATTCGGCCGATGCAATGACCAGGAATTGGGCTACTAGCGGTCAGGCGGTAATGCTCTCGGCACGCTAGAATTCCCTCGGAGGAGGAAGAGTATCAAAAGAGCTTCTCACGTAACGACTCTGCATGTATGGCTAAGCCACGGAGCAAGCTGACGATTGTCGCTCGCGGCCCCGTCCTTATATCTCGCGGCGCGAAAAGTTGCCGCGAGAATGTTATCAGGTCCGCGGCCTTCTATCGGCCGTGGCGCGAAGTAGTCTCGCGGGCCGGCGGAGCACGGGAAGGAGTGTTTACGTAAGGCGCAGCGCGGCGGAGGGGGAACCGCTTTGGTGACGCACGTCACATGTTTTTGATTACTTATTGTATATTATGATTGATTGTCGAGTCATTGATACATAAACATTGAAGATGCCAATTAATGAGAAACTACAAGTAAATTATTGAGTTGATGTAACAGAGCACCCAATGTGCTTAATATTATGAATATCAATTGCTTCGGAATGAAATGTAATATGATTATTAGCTACTTTTTCATGAATTGCTAAAGTATTGCTAAATTTTGATTGCCTACTTTGTCTGCTGATAATGAAGCAGTATTTTTTAATCTTCTCCTTATTTCATTTTATTACCGAACCGATATTCCATATTGAGTTTTAAACTGTAGCTTCAAATGTGATATTTCAATATTTGGGCAATAGCGATTCAATGAAAAGACTATATCTGTTGAAATTACATTACTTAATCGAGATAGATTGTAGGTACTAATCCATTGAGAAAGTTTCTGTTCCAGAGTATTGTGTGTGAAAAATATTGCAAAAATAGGATTTCAGGTTCATCATCCTTGAGAAACGAAAACTCAAGGAATTTGTATTAATACTTTTGACAATGTTTCAGGTAACATGGTGGGTCCATCGAGGGAAGTAAGAAACACATGACAATTTCAGATTTTTATTAGGCAGGTCATTATTTAAATTTAAGTACATATGTATATGGTTAGGTAAGGTGTTTAGTGGCCACATAGAATTAAGTAGTTTTTAAGGAATAAGATAAACACTGCAGTGTTTAACTAAATGTAAGTAGCAATTATTAAATACGAGCGCTCGTATACGTAGGAATTATTAGTATTTAAGTAGCCATAGCAAATATGCACTGGCATATTTCCTATTAATGAGTAGAAAATTTGAATTATTCACTAATTGGGAAATATTCCCCCCTTTTTCTTTGCTTCATTCCCAATTAGTGTATAATTATGATGGTAGAAATATACTAGAAAATTCTTCAAATTTTAAATGAAAGAAACAAAGAAATGTTTCAAATTCTGCTTTAGTTTCATCGCGGTACCTTTTCACAAAAGGACTCTTTCTGTTCCCCGGTTGTGGAGCGATCGAGGATCGTTTTGCAACCGTGTATCAGGGGGATCTATGGAAATGAAAATAAAATTTTGCATAAAAGGAGGGTGGATGGGCCGCGGTTAGGGCGGGTCTCCACTCGCAGCGCCTCCACGTGGTGAGACCTGGGCAATCTGTATTATTTGAAGTATAATTACTAATCGTATCACAAGTAACATTGTAATACAATTATTAATTACGTGACAAGTAATACGAGCCGATTGGCTGCGATCATCTATCTTTGTCAATCTCTATTCCATCCTCAAACACAGGGTAAGTTGCCGAAATTTGAATTGCGACATGATTAAATATCATCAAAATGTTTTTTATTTGTAACTAAAAACTGAAATTTCTCAGGGCTAGACTAAATCTTATTTCGCAGCGCGGGTTTCGAACGTAACGCGATTTGCAGTTGCATACATGCACCCCACGCCACTCATGCATCATGCAACGTTCTTTGAGGCTTTTATGAATTAGGTTTTACTGTAAATATCAATGTCGGCGGTAAAATAATACTCGGAGCAAGTAGAATCCAATTATTATTACTTCACTGGAATGATTAAACGGTGCATTAGAAACTTGCGGGAATGTCAGAGTAACGGCGTGAATTTTTAATACTTTTCGGCGTACGATACGCGAAAGAGTTCTATTACACGCAAAGTACTACTTAATAACCAATGTCATCTTGCAATTTATAGCGCCGGGGGGACGTGCGCGCAGGGCCCGGACCGCGGAAGATGGAAAAGTGTCGAAAATTTTTTTTTTTCCGAAAAGTCGAAAAATACTCGCGCATGCGCACTGGCGACGCCGGGGGGACGTGCGCGCAGGGCCCGGACCGCGGAAGATGGAAAAGTTTCGAAAAAAAAAATTTCCAAACAGTCGAAAAAAACTCGCGCATGCCGAAAAGTCTATAAATCATAGACTGCGAAATTAAAGATTGTGATATTAAAGACTGTGAAATTAAAAACAAGTAGTTTAGAATGTTTTAAACGCGATAGTAAAACATCAATTGCGAATTTAAAATTTATTTATTGTATGTTTCTACGCGTATTAAACATCTGGAAGCACAGGCACATTAATGTTACTATTCGTGAGTACTAAGTATGTATTCGTGGTGGCTGCGCTCGCTACAGCAATCATTTTGTTCGATGGCATGCAGAAAGGTTGAAAGAATGAAAAAGTATGACTCACCGTTCGTTGCAAACAGTCTCCTTGTGCTACCCATGCAAACAAGCATCCCCCTTCAGCAGTAGCTATTCGATCTGTAGGCCAATGTCCCGCAGCTGCAGGGTCAGTACCGAAATGTAGTAGAATCTTGTTAAGCAACCTTCCACATGGTCCAGTAATCGCTGAAATTAGTCCAGGAATCGAGATTTCACAAAATAATAGGCTCTCGCGTTCACTGAGACCCGATCGCTGTCGCAGGTAAAGTTCAACTGGCAGCTCATGAATTTGGAAGAGGTTGTTGACGTTTTGTCCAGCTCCAACGACTCACAGATAACTTGAAATTCGTCAAGGCCGGAAATAATTTTATCTAGCAACGCTGATTGCGTCACTTGCACTTTTCGCTGCTGCAGCTATACAAACACTGCACTTTCCGTGTGTCTTCCAATACTGGGAACCCATGATAAAATAGGACCCGAGAAAAGTATTGCTCGAGAAGTCTTCTTGGTGATGAGTATATATCTCAGGGGAATCCTGTTAAAGGGGCTCCCACATGGTCTAGTAATCGATCAAAATTGATGCACGAATTGAGAAATCACGAAATAATATGCACACACTTCACTGAACACTGAACCGATGAATTTCTCAGGGCTAGATTAAATCTTATTTCGCAGCGCGGGTTTCAAACGTAACGCGATTTGCAGTTGCATACATGCACCCCACGCCACTCATGCATCATGCAACGTTCTGCGAGGCTTTTATGAATTAGGTTTTACTGTAAATATCAATGTCGGCGGCAAAATAATACTCGGAGCAAGTAGAATCCAATTATTATTACTTCACCGGAATTATTAAACAGTGCATTAGAAACTTGGGGGAATGTCAGAGTAACGGCGTGAATTTTTAATACTTTTCGGCGTACGATACGCGAAAGAGTTCTACTACATGCAAAGTACTACTTAATAACCAATGTCGTCTCGCAATTTATAGCTCACACGGGCTTTGATGTAATACCATTCTTGAGCGCCATAGTCTCTTGATCCCCGAAATGGATTTTCGGAAAGAAATCTGCGTGAGTCGTAGACAAGCTGTGCCAAACCATAGCGTAGCAAAAGCCCTGCCTTCTATGTCAAACTCTCACATTGAACAAATCACACGTATACAAGCACGCACACACCTTTCAGCATCTCAACACATTTCAGTGTAGTTGCTCAGCTGGACGCTGTTCAAAAGCAGATGCCACTACATTCAGTTCTGAAATTATGGGTCGGTAAGACAGTTTGGGTCGCGACACGAACTTCCATACGGTGATAGGTCTATCCTATACCTCGTCTGTGGTAATAATCGCTTCCAATCACTATCGGAAAATGTTTCTATGGCTGGTGACGAAGATGAGCAGGATACTACCATACCGACCGTAACCCCAATAAGGAAAAATGTCAAGCCCCCGCCAATCAATACAATTAACACCAATATTAATGAGGTTATCAACATAATCAAATCCATGAATATCCCAAAACCCACATTTCTAATCAGAGAAACTGACAATGGTGAACACTCCATCTCCGTCAGCACTACCGAGCACCACTTTATGGTATGCGAAAAACTTCGACAGCTCAAAATCCAATTTTACACATATACCCCTAAACACCTAAAAATGAAATTCATAATACTGAAAGGTATCAGAGGTTCCTTTAGCCCTGAAGACATTAAGCAAGAGATCGCTGAATTAGAACTCCCCTCTATCGAAATTGTAAACATCTCAAAGTTCACATATGACCGGAATCAGCCTGATTGCCATCATTATCTACTACAACTCTCATGTGGAAGTCCCACCGCTGAGTTATTTAAAATTAAATCAATTGTTTACCAAAAGGTAAGATGGGAGCAGCTAAAAAAACCCATGCTGTTTCAATGCAAAAACTGTCAAAGACTCGGTCATGCCAGTAAAAACTGCCATTTCCCGTTCCGCTGCGTGAAATGCGCTCTGTCCCACGCTCCTGGAGCCTGCAGTATCAAAACACAAGACGACAAACTTGCGCTCAAATGCGCTAACTGTTCCCAGGTGGGCCACCCGGCCTCCTATAAGGGCTGTCCATTCCTCAAGTACGCCCTATCAAAAAAGAAAGAGCACATTCCCAAAAAAGTCGTAATACCTGGCAGAAAATCAACAACATCTCTTCTACAGTCAGAGAGAATTTGTCGTACGCACAAGCAGTAAACACCTGGAAGCCTCACCAGCAGCCCAATACGAAGTCCCAAAGGACAGCAGCACCTCACCCCGAATTTTCCAAACCATTGAACTCCCAGAACACCATCCCCCAGACGAAAACTACGCCTAGCCCTCCACTCCCAGACAACTGGCTCTCCAACTTCAAAAATGAGATCGCAGCCATGGTCGCAGATCAGCTCCAATCCCTTGCCGCCCCTTATTGCGGCCAATACAGCGAACATTGATTTCCTTTTCAACGCGCTCCTACCCAAAGTAAATGCTTAACATTGGTAAGTATAGTAATACATTTAGAGTAGCAGCCATAAATGTCAACTCAATTGTAGCAAATCAACGTAGGCTGGATCTCCTTCAGTTCCTTCGCGAACACATTCACGAGGCCATATTCCTCTCAGAGACCAAACTGAACAATACCCACAAACTATCATTTAAAGATTATAATCTCATAAGGAGGGACAGACCCAATGCCATTCAGAGAGGGGGCACGGCCATCCTTATCAAAAAGGGGATCCCATATGAGGGATCGCTCACTAAAGCACACGATGTACTCGAATATTCTATAATCAAGATTCCGATCAGCAACGGTAATGCCCTTGCACTGATTAGCATCTATGCTAGGCACGATAGTAGGCGTCAATTCATTGACGAACTGGACAGCCTCTTCCGCAGCCTCAAACTATACAACCATAAAACCTTTTATATTATCGCAGGTGACCTAAACGCCAGGCGGATGTCCTGGGGGGACAGGGCCAACAACAATAGAGGACAATACCTCGAACATTGGGAGTCGCTTCACGACTGTGCATACAAAATGATGATTATAACTCCAGCAACACCCACATTCAAGTCGGCCCTGACCTAGTTTGACATTTGCCTGGCTGACGCCAGATTGAGACTGGTGAACGGGTCTGGTGGGAGGGCCCAAACCCTCCCTTATGACAGTGACCATGCAGCTCTCTCGCTCACCTTTGATTTGTTCACCGAGAGCATCCCGAGGAGCAATGGGGTCCCTGATGCCATCCGTTATATCTATAGAACCACCGGGTGTGACAGGTTCTCTAAAAGACCTCGACAGGTTCTCTAAAAGAAATCGGTAAGGGGCTTCTTGACATCACGAACGCAATCAATACAACCACCTCTACCACAGTACCGAAATTCACGCCAAAGAACAACACACTAAGATATATTAACAGAACAATCAAGAAACTCCAAAAAGACAAGGGTGTAATAGTTTCCATCCTTCACGACCTACACATTCTAGACCCACTTGCCCGACTCAACATTACAAAACGCGCCAAAGCTGTCCACAAACGTCTTGTCAAATCACTAAAGGTGAATTCTATAAATCTATCGATAACTACTGGGGCAACGTCATAAAAAATATCGATTTCCACAACGCGAACAGTTTCTTCCCCAAGATCAACGCTATCTTCCGTCCCAAACAACAACTGAGTATTAGTGAACTGCGCGTCCTCCACTCCGACAAACCGATCCTTGACAGGAGCAATTGTGACCTCGCGTGCACCCGTAGAGTGGGGGATAACTTCGTCTTCTCCACTCCCAACGACAAGCTTAATATAATTGGCTCCATCTACGAAATCAGTAACTCCCCCCGACACACGAACAACGGCACCCGTTTAAAAGAACTAGTCCCTACAACAGCCTCAACTTTTAAACAGGAACTCGCCTCCCTCAGCGAGCGGAACGGATCCATCGTGCACTTCCACGAGAATAATACGGCATTCAGCCCAATCGGCGAAAATATAACACCTGACCCGTTTTGCAACCCCCCATCCTTAGCACTAAAACTCTTTAGACTCCCCAATAAAACCTCCCGTGGGCTGGACGGCATCCCCCCCATAGTCCTTAAACACCTCCCCACAAACGTGATCATCGATCTGACAATACTATTAAACAATGCCATAAACAATTGCTACTTCCCTCGGGTGTGGAAGTGCGCGAAGGTTCTTCCGATATTAAAGAAGGGGAAAAGTTCCAACGACCCATCAAGCTACAGGCCCATCAGCCTCACGTCGAGCCTTAGCAAAATATTCGAGGCAGTCATCAATGACTCCATTGTGACCTTCTGCACCGACAATAAAATCATACCAGACAGACAGTTCTGGCTTAAGTACCAACACTCTACGGTTCACGCGATTCATAAGCTCTTGTCGGATCTAAATACAATGGTTGGTAACAACCAGCTAGTTTGGCACGGCCTTCCTCGACCTCAAAAAGGCGTTTGATTCGGTGTGGCTGGACGGGCTTATATACAAGCTACATAAGAGAGGTTGTCCCCTCTGGTTGGTTTATTTGGTCTGGGACATGATCTCAGGCAAGTCCTTCCATACATGGGATGGAAAGAGATGTCCGCCACCAAATTCTACATAGAGGAGGCTTTGCAACAGGGCACGGTCAACTCGCCAGTCCTATTCAACGTATTTCTGGGGGACCTCCCAGATCTCTTCGGTTTTAATACACAGGGGGGTGCCGGCTTCCTGGCTTTCGCCGACGACGTAGTAGTATACGTCGCTGGTAATACAGGTGAGGATGTCCAGAACGGACTGGACACTGTCGTTGACAAAATCAACAGGTATTATATGTCGTGGAACTTGCGACTTAACCCTCTCAAGTGCGCAACGATCCTGTTCCGAAAACCGCAGGTTAATATCACGCCCAGGGCCAGGGTAGGCGACAAGCACTTCCAGATCTCGGCCACAATTCCCGGTACCTGCAACAAGGTACTCATTCCGCATAAGAAGATAGTCAAGTATTTGGGAGTCCAACTTGACTATCTTCTGCGGGGAAATCGGCACTTCGACATACAGCTTGAAAAAGCAAATAGGGCCTTTTTAGCCAATAGCAGAATCTTCCATAATAGGCACCTACTGCCACAGGCAGGGCCAAAACTATTCTATACGTGCTACTGATCCGGCCCATAATAACTTACGCCGCGCCTATCCTATGGAATTTCAACCACACCATCGGCGAGAAGATCCGAGCTCTGGAGCGCAAGTGCTTGCGCGTCTACCTTAGGCTCTACCGAACCCCAGATTCTGAATGGAAACATTTTCTCAGTAATAAAATCCTGTATGACCGAGTGAACATATCCAGAATAGACTCGTTCATGTTCTCCCTCACCCGGGAGTACTTCAGCAAACTCCTGCTCATAGATAACGATGTTATCACCTGCCTCGCCATTCAATCCGAAACCCCCACACACATACAACTTGCATCAGGATGTGTAACCCCGCAAACATTTTTAGAGTGTGACACCCAAGGCCTGATTCAAAATAATAACAACACCCCCATAATATACCACTGGCGCAGGAATAAGGCGAACAAACGGATAGCGTTCACTCACACCCACTTCCTGACTAATCGCGACAAATTTAAGTATTCGACATCCATCCCCAGAAGAGACCAGCACGACTTCCATCGCCTCAATTTCAAGAAGTATTGGTGGCTCTCCACCACGTGCACACACATGCCTGAACTGATTGAATGCCATAGAGGTCTCCTAAGGGCGAGGGAAATATGATCCGGGGCCGTTTGGCGCTTGTGAGGGGCGCATGCGCTACCTTGTACATATTGGTTCATGTAAGACCCATTGTATATACCCCTTCCTTTTCTCTTACGTCTCCTCTTTTCTCCATACCTCCTCCCTTGTAAATACTCTCCTACCCTCTTCCTATCCATTAGTCCTAAAATTAGCTATAAGATATAAGCTGTATCAAGAGATGTACATGGGTTTTTTACCGGCTATTCGGCCGCTGTAACTTTTCCCATTTTCTATGTCACAAGCGGAAGTGGCAGCGATCGTTAATTTCTTTGTATCCTGATTACGAACATATCGATGCAACATTAGTATCAAGCAACAACGATTATTAACTATAAGTATTCGCTGCGTCGAACAAATATTATTCGATCCCACGATTGTCTGGCTATTTTTCCTATCTGTTTTTGGAGCCATCATATCCATGTAAAACGTACTGTCTGGACCAATAAACACTTTAAAAAAAAAAAAAGCGGTAAAATGTTGAGCCGCTAAACCGCTGTGAACTTTTTTAACGTAGGTTCGAATCTCGAACTTCCAAGTCTGCTTGGGCAAAGTTTTTTTTTCCGTAATTATATATATTTTCTAACTATATGACAATGATCAATATTGGTTTTCAAATGTTTTAAGAATATTTGAAAAATATATTAACTTGAAATATACATAAACATGAGTTCGGACTGCTTTTTATGCCACCGTTTCTCTTGTGAAGTATCCTGCCAATTACGATATTATTTAACATTTTCTACACTATATTAACATGTGAAGTTCGTTTTCGAAGCTCTTACCTTGAAAAATTATGCATGGATAGCAACGAAAATCGTGTGTGATGTTTTTAATCTTCATCGCTGTCTTCGTTAATTACTGGTGTCACGTGTTCACTGTTGAATATTTAACTAAGAATTTCTGCAGGTCTTACAATTTTTTAAAGGTACCGAGCATGCGACAACTAATAAATTATTGCACCGATGTGTGAACAGCACCCAATGTTTCGGTTACCATTTGCACACTCACAAGAATAGCGTTTAACTCCGGAATAGTCTATTGAGTTTGGTGCATAATCAATGTAACATCTGTAGGTTTTACTGTTAATATGTCGGGATCTTACTTCGAATTTAATAATATTATTCCTCTCTTAAGACAACGAAGATTAGTGTTGTTCTGTTCATCCATTAGTTCTGCTAAATATGAGATTGCTTGAGATAATTGATATGAACTAGTAAATAGAATTTTTAGGTCTTTCTCTGTCATTTCCGGAAAATCAAGGAGCTTGTTAGATGATAGTTGATTAAATGGAATCTTTCGTCTGTTTCAATGCTGGTTTTCAACTTCTACTGGCAATGAATTCTCAGCGCTGTTTTGAGATGACATTCTTTCTACTATCTCATCACAGAGATCTACGTCCGAATTTAAGCGCTTTCCAAACGTATTATTTAAAAAGCACGCTATTCTCCAATATAAACTAACTTTTGGCAGTAACTTATTGTCCATTTGATGGTGAAGAAGATTGTATATTTGTCCTATGATGCCGTGAATTTCCTCGACTACCCAGCAAATCTTAGTGACGTGACGGGATGCATTTGATTCTTTTTTCCATATGACTGACGTTGTTTTTGATATAGTAGATATGATCGGATCAGATGAAAATAATAAAATGTGAAACAAATCTTCTATTGTTTTTTCTCTAGACATTTTTCGTGTATTTAGTTCCCTGTATTTTTTAAAAGCTTTATTCCTGGATTCCAGGGCTTCCTCTGACAGCATTCCTATGGGTATAATGGCCTTTTTAATAATGTCTGCTCCATGAATTAATATTTTATGGGTGCTGGATGGCATGTAGTACCATGGGTATAAAGAAACGAATTTTTTAGCCGTGTCTTTTGTATATTTTTTGAATGCATCGATATTAATTGGCTTGCCACAAGACAATGCTCGAAGAATAACTGAAAAATGATATATTAGATCCTCGCTGATGCCAGTAATAGACGATGTTAGTTTGGGATTTTTAAAAAATCGCCTAGCAGTATTTCCATCGTTGGTGGTTCCGAAACCAGGTTTTGGTATGTCCACCAGTAATCCCATTTGAGTTCTGAAATTTTCTTGAATGATCTGTTTTCTGTCCTTTACTGTATCTTTATCCATGTCATCTGTAATTCGCCATTTCTGAACCGTCAAGCGATAAGATATATGTAGTAATGTTTCGAAACATCTTATCCATGCGTGTAATGTGGATAACATAATTATAGTGTTCCCTGTTTGGTTTTCGTTTTGTAACAATATTTAATCTATTCATTATTTTGGGTGTGGCTCCACATATGCAACAACTTTGCGACGATGAATCAGTAATAACTCCAAAAACTTTGCCATCTATCATGGTTAACTGAAAACTGTGCTTAATAGATATGTTTCGATTGTGAACAGAAACAGTTGTTTGTACAATTTCTTTTATTTGATTCTCAACATATTTTATTTCTTCTTTAATAATGTTACGTATGTGGAATCTTCCCATACACCACTCTCAACCACTTTCGAGCTCGCTTCTGAGAAAGGAAAACGCCCTAAAATCCTTTCGCTTATCATACACCACTAAGGGGGGTCATGATCTCGACCATCTGGATCACGACCATGGGAACGGGAGTGACACGACGACGACCCCGAAGGATTTCCTTATATGGAAACTCCTAATGAATCCCCACTCATTTTTGGGACTATATAAACCCTTTGGTTTCTACCCTCGTTGGTTAAAAGCTATAGAGTCACGCGTAGAGTAACGTCGTGTCACGCTCGTACAGAGTTGGTTAAGATCGAGCTAAAGTCTCCCTCAGAATCAAAGTTAACCTCATAGGATCCGCGAGTTCGGTTTATATTCTATTTGGCACTTTGAAATAGCCACTCGTACGTCCCCGCATCGCCAGTGCGTCAACACCGTGCAAACTAGTGGTAACTACACACCTTTATTTATTATTTCATCGCGACACTTACATTTGTACCTTAATTGATTATTCAATATATGAATGGTGTTCACGTATAAATCGAGTAGATTCGTTAAACCCATCTTTACCCAGCGATCCTTATAATATTAGTAGCACTCACCCACTGATACAGCTTTACCGCTCGAGTTGTATCAAACATAAAATAAGAGTTACGAGGCATTACTAACATTTCCCGCGACTCCCTGATCAAGCATCAGGTTCGTTCGCAACCCTTTAACCAAAACAAAGCATCTTCTCCAACCCAGTGGCTCCCCGATTTCGCATCGGGTTCGTCCACGAAACCTTACCCTTCTACGGCTCCCTGATTTCGCATCAGGTTCGTCTGTAAATCTACCAACTTTCGAACAGCTCCCTGGTTTCGCACCAGGTTCGTCTTGTGAATAATCCAACCTCCTAACAGCTCCCTGGTTTCGCACCAGGTTCGTCTGTGAACTCTATCCTAGTGACTCCCCGATTTCGCAACGGGTTCGTTCACGACGTTTCACCCTCCTGCGGCTCCCTGATCTCGCATCAGGTTCGTCCGCGTGTGACTCCATTCCTAGAGGCTCCCTGATTTCGCATCAGGTTCGTCCTCGCCGTCAACAATCCTAGCGGCTCCCTGATTTCGCATCAGGTTCGTCCGCGCACCTAACTAACAAACTCATAAACCATATTCTTTGGGAAATACCCTTCTCGCCGGCCTCTGGCGTTGCCGCAGCCCCGGCTCGTAACAATAAGCTTGGAGGACTCTTTTTCAAAAAGTATTTTGATTGGACGACAGAATCTTGGTGACGAAGGCCGTGTATTATTCCACAAAATTTGATTGTCAATTGCTTGCAATCTTAACTGCACAAGGCACACAGCGAATAGATACGAATCAGTCGACGATTTGGTGCTTTCTCCACCGAATGTTTGCTTATATGTGGATTGACTCCCACTTCCGACACAACCCCATTTATAAATTAGAGTAAGTCCCTGTGGTAAATCTATTTCTTCTATCATGATTTCTTGGCTCATTACAAGTCTTGTAGCTGTATGATCTACAAGTGCTTGCAATTTCACTGCAGCTGCTGTCTCTGAGAAAGTAATACTTTGCTTGTTAGGATAGCAAGCTTCTTTTGCATTTTTTTAATGCATTATACGATGGATAAATATCACACTTGCGTGTTTTGCTTCCAGATTTCATCATGTTATATGTGTGTTTCGTAAAACGTCCATCTACATATAAAGCCAAAGCTTCTTCTACTGTATATTTTATAGGAGCTGATGATGTTGTTGATGCGAATATTTTTTTCATCTTAGTTGCTCTCTTTGGAGAATCTGCTGCAACAGTTTTGACCATTAGAGCAGCACCCCCTTTTCCGGTCTTTCTGAAACTGGTACTATGACAGTTCCTCTGAAATATAGATTTCTACCAAAGATGAGGTTCTCCGTCTTTTTGTCTCACTACTAACATCAGCGAACTTTCTTGATGGTCGACCTATTTGTCTGGTAAGTGTAAAAGCTACTTTGTTATCCAGCCATTTGGTATGTCGCATGATAAATATTTGTAACGAGCGACTACATTTCTTCCATTTATCAGCAAAATTACTGTTTAAGTTTGCCACAATTTTGTTTACATGCTGGTAGTGTGGGTCTTCCGCATGTTCATTTAAATATAATTTGTTTAGAACATGAGGCAAAACTGCGGAGTTCTTATGTAGCATTTCCTCCTTACACCAAATCTCAAACAGTTCCCTTCTAGATAGGGACATGTTTAACGTTCTCGAACGAGACGTTGCCGTTCTTTACAGGAGATTCACAAGTAGAGCGGTTTACCTGTGAATTTGTGGGATTGGTTCGGGTGGCGTGCGATTAAGAAATGAATTTCAAGATACGAGAGTCCCTTTTTAGCAATAAATAACAAAAGGTTTATTCAAAACCTGTTTTTGACGCTTGGTCGAAATTAAACATATAATAGGACACTGAGCCGTGTGGATTATTACAATTAATTAATAGGACTAATGTAAATACGTAACGACGTATCGGTTGGTGAGTGGTGGATTAGACGCTAAGTCGTTAACGATGAATATTGTTAGATTTTTGGTTATGACGCTAAATCTGTGAACTATTTATAACTATTTATAACTACGCTATAATTTGAGAATTACGAGAGGATTCCTTCTCTCGGATTGTAGTGGCTTCCAGTTACCTATCAGCTTGCCCATACTTTCTAGGATGGTAGCTGAGTAGCTAGTTAGAGCGTTCTCAGATGGTAGCCAGGTAGCCGGTTTGGGCGTCCCCAGATGGAAGTTGAATTATCGGCTTCCTTCCCTCTGATTGGTTATGGCTTCTGGTGCCTATAAGCTTGCCCACGCTTTGGAGTATGTGGTGGAGGGACTAGTAAGTATGGCCTAGGTTTGTGATTGAAGAGCTAATTAAAGCTACCTGGGTAGGAAGTTGAGGAGCTAACTAAAGCTACCTCGAAAGGAAATCGAGGAGCTAACTAAAGCTACCTCGGTTTTGAGATTGAGGAGGTAATTAAAGTTACCTCGAGAGGAAGTTTTTAGATTTTGAATTTAAAGATAACTTCTTCCAGACTGAGGGGCTAGTTAAAGCGACCTAGGTCTTCGTGGTTCGGTAGCAGAACCATGTCTGCCTTTCTGCTGCTGGCGGGCCTGTATTTATACCGGCTCGCGGTACTTAGCCTGCACCAATCACTGGCTGTGCGATCTTGCGCACCAATTATAATTAGCATGCGGTTCGCGCCACTCGCACACTACGCTCCGATAATTCGGCGTCCGGTTGTTCGCGCGCTGTTTGAACGCGCTCTCACATTCGCGGCATAGTAACTTAGGTATAATATGAACGAAATTAACAGTATGTGCGCAAACAAAATAAAAAATTTATGGCGGTAGGTAGCGGTACGTTACACATGGCAACTGAAAAAGTGTAATATATTAATTGTTTACAAACCTTTGCAGTTAACTTTAGTTAAAAAGAAATTCAGATAAATAACAGAAGTAGAGGAAACAATAATTAAGGCTGTTCGAAAAATATTGCATTCTAACGCCATCTCCTAGGCTCACGGATAATTAGGCAATGGCAGTGGCGCGCTGACTCATGTGAAGCGTCGATCACGGCCCCTTCCATCGCCTTACGATCGATGGAAGGGGGACTGCTCTCCTTCCAGGAAATCGAGCCGATTTCCTGGATCACTCTCTCTCGGGATTCGTTACCTACTTGTCGACGAGCCGTCTACAAGTAGGTTGCTTTAGTTGCGCTTCTTGCTTTGTATCGGGAATCGGGCCGATTCCACGTGCTTCACGCCTTTCGCAATTCTAGAACTTTCTTACCGCGTGGGAAATCTAGTACTTCGACTTTAAACCGTCTAATTGTACTACCGTACTCATTTGTTATTGTACAAACTGTAAATATTACATATAAGATTAAAATCAGTGTTATAGTGAAAGGATCCTTAAACTAAGTTCATCCTCCTCGCGAGTATTCCGTTCCTACAACGTGCGCTACCTGATATAATTTGCTAACAACGGCAGATTCACGCAAATCTGTGAATTGCGGGACTTTTATATTCTCAGTGAAACTAGAATCGCTGTAATATGTGTAATGAAAATGAAGTTACTGCTACTCGGAAGTTATAGAAAGAATTTTAAAACAAAATACGTTGACATGAATACTTACCTTGCGATAATATTTCTACGAAACTATTCGAAACTACACAAAATAAGAATATATTCACCGATACGTACAGGAGAACGCACAAACAGATACTGACGCAGGTAGAAAAATATTGCCATTCTTGCTCCAAGTTCGTGAGGTATACGGGAAAACCCTTGTGCCAGGGCATTATTTTATGATAAGCAGGTAGTCACCGGCTACCTGAGACGCGGCAGAAATAAAAAAATTTCCGATTCTAACAGCATTCAATTTTTCAATTATTCGTCACTAGACTTGCTATTTGGCCCACTGTGTGGCGGCTTCTAATTCTCTTGACGGTGTTGGAAGGCCGCATTGTTGGAGACGATGGCCGGACATGGAGAAAACCATGTCTTCAAGAACTACCAGACACTTATTGTATACAAAATTCATTGCGTGCTGATTATCTCCTACTCCGCACTCTCTCTTCATTTGTCTTCTCACGTCCTCCGCGAGACTGTCTCTGTGTTTTTCCTAGAGTGTCACTGGATCGGCTACCTGGCAAAAAACCAACATAATAGCAAACAGCTCGCAAATTTTGTGAGAAGTGTCTGAGTCGGATGCTTCCTCCAGCGTGCGGTCCCAGTGAGCGTCATCCTCTAGCAACACTAATGCTCCGCATGCTGTCTGAAATGTGGGATGAATCACTCCCGCGACTGTTTTAGGCTGAAAAATGACGTAGGCCCTCGGATTTCATGTAGTAGGAGGCGGAGGTAGTAGCACTCAGCGTTGCCGGGATGGACAGTGTATACTCTTCCCAAAATCTGTGTTTGGGAATGCATTAGTTCCCAAAGCTACCACTCTCACTCTCGGCGCAGCACCTCATGGACTCAGCTCAGAATCACAGATCGACGATCGATCCGCCAATCGTCTGCGCTCCTCAACCGACAATCATCCAATCAGCGCATCGTTTGTAACGGTTTCAGTCGGTTCGAGAATACGCGTAGCAAATCACAGCTCACCACATCTGTTGCTCAACCAATCAGATTTCCCCACGTCTGTCAATCTTCGAGAATGTTCGAGACGACCCGTACCGGAAATCTGATTGTCCAACGTTCATCACTCTTGTTCACGCAGCATGTAGAGATAGACGGGTTCGCTTTCGATCAAGTTCATTTCTCTCATCTCGTAAACTGCTCAGTAATCAGTGCATTAACTGCTCTTCTCAAGCTCATGCCGTGTGTAAACTCAACCGTTTGTTTCACTGTGCTCACTGCAAACTTGCCGCGTGTAAGGTGCTCGTCGAGCGTTGTGTTCACGTGCACTCACCACGTGTCGAGGAAAGTGCACACGGGCTCATTTCATACCACGATTAGTGTTTAAGTGATAGAAGGAGGTTCAAGGCTCACGTGTGCATTTTAATAAACTGACAAATATACTCATTTAATCTCAGTGCAACTTTCATTGTGCCCAGTTTCACCGACGAACTTAACCTCACTTCCAACCAGTACGCTCACCCCCCTCATTCTCAAACAATCTGATTCTTCCTCACTCCTGGCTGGCCCGGTACGGGCTTTCCTTGCTTCCTCCTACTGAAATTGTTGTCTTTCCATATAAAGTATGACGGTACTTCACAGTAATAAAGTGTTTTTGCGAAAGCGCCATGTTTGCATAGATCGAAGAAAGCTAACATTGTAGTGTTTCGTGGATTTTGTATCTTATCTTTGATATTTTCATCGGTAAAATACACTCTTTGGCCATTTTCAAGGTGGACAGCGAGGTGCATGACTGGACGATACCGCTCGTGAATAGGAAAGCATAGAATCCGCCAGGTCGCCTCAGACCTCGTCCAGTTTGTCCTGCAATGTGAACGCTGCTTGGTCGGACCCTTTGTTAACATATTTGCATATGTACTTTATTGATTTAACAGAGTTGCAGAATTCGACGTTAATGTGGGCCGCGAAGATGCGTGACAGGACGGGGTTGTATGGTACAACCTAGCGATTGTCCAAGTCGAGCCCGTTTATGTTTATAGTGAAGCCGCCTTCATCAGGGGACCGTCTGCGATACTGAGGGTAACCGTCCTCCCCGATCTGTAGGTCCCTTATCAGGGGGCGGATGTACTTCTTGCTGCACGATCTGTTTGCCATGCAATTCGAGTTCCTGTTCAGAGTGCCACACGGGCCGTGTATCATGGTCGATTTGACAATCTCACGGAGAAGCGGATCAACCTTGGGATCAGGAATTTCTGCTCTAATTATTTGATCGATTACAGCTGCCTTTATTTTCTCTTGTAATGTTGGGTTATTCAATAAAACAACCTGCCACGCACAATTGTTGGGAATAACAGAAATAAATGTTTATTAACGTATAGATGACAAAAATGAAAACTTCAGAATTCACGCGTGGCACGCCGTGACGCCATGTGCAAACGGTACGTGAACGACTTACCGTTGAAAAGAAAAGAACGGCGGCAACAACGCCTTAGCCAAAAACAAAATCGCATCGCAACTCCTGTTGCTGACCACACCGCATGACAAAGCCGAATACACCGGGTGTAACATTTCTAACACTCCCATTTATTCGGTTTTGCCAACCACATTCATACTTTGACGCAAATAACAGAATTGTTGTTTCGCTAACAGCTTCGTAAAAATATCCGCCATTTGCATATTGAATATCAATTTCACATCGTTCACTCACTTCTCTTACAAAGTGATATCGCACATCTATGTGCTTTGACCTTTTATGATATTCTGGATTATTGGCAAGTTTGATAGCCGATTGGTTATTGTTAGCGGAATTAACGAATAGCGCACGTCGTAGGGATTGGGATTTTCGCGAAGGCTTCGTTTGATTTTAAGCACTTTAGGTTAACACTAAATTTAATCTTAAGTATAAGTCTATTTACAATTATAATAAAACGGCGAAATTATGGAGTACAATAATTAATGTCTATTGTCTATTTTTGGAGGTAGCGGTAGTGGCTTTCCGGCACGGTTAGCACGTTTAGTTTTAGCAGCGCGACGCACGTGGATTCGGCCCGATTCCAACTATTAGCGAAGCGTTTTCAAGCAAGCAAGCAAAGCGAAGCGATTATTCCGGTGTTACCTTTTAGACGGCTCGTCAACTAGTAGTTCGAGGAAATCGCCGTCGATTTCCTCGAATCCACGGGCTCTCCCCCTTCCATCGATCGGCGATCGATGGAAGGGAGGCATGATCGATGCTCCACATGGATCGATGGACCTCCTTGTATCCAGACAACCAGCGTAGTCCGCGTCTGTAAATCCAGTTAATTCACCCTCAGACCCTGTTCGCGATAGCGAGAAATGATTGGACCCTCCTTTTAATTGTACAGTTTCCTTAATGGTTTTGTTTTTGTTTGTACATATATTTTCTATACTACATGTTAGTTTGTAAGATGTACATATTGTAACAGGATATCCGTTTGTATTTGGGCGCGTTCGCGCGACCAATAGGTGGTCGGCCCGGTCGCTCACGTTGTTCCCGTGGTTCAGGTGGACCGAGTAGCTCGGGCCGCGGGGTACCGGTCCTTATCGGCAATTCGCGAGGTATCGGCTCCCGGCTTTCTTCTTGTTTGCGCACCTCTAGCGTAAACACGCGTTTGCTTCTTCGTTTTGTCTTTCGCGAGTAAGTGTGTTTGGCCTCGGGCTTCGAGCCTTTTCTATCTAACTCGCGACTAGATTAAGTGCTTTTAAATTGTTCGAGACGAGTTGGTCTCGACCTTCGTCGATCGGTGGATCGACATTAAAGCAACCTTATCACAACCACGCTTGCTCCAAATTTCACTTTAATCCGCCATTACTATCCTACAATTAATTAGAGCGTGATTAAATATTTCGAAACTGAAATACATTTAGCTCAATTTCTTTTCAAGACCTTTTTCAAGACCCTTTCCTCCCATAAACTATTCCATACTCTATTGTACCTTTTAGGTAACGCAAGATTTTCTTTACCGCTTGCCAATGTTCATGCCCATAATTTGTTGCGAACTGACTTACATGAATTACAGTATATTCTATATCTGGACGGCTAACTCTTGCGGCGAAAAGAAGCGAACCTACTGCTTCTCGATATGATATATTACGCATTTCCAAAATACAATTTTCGCTTTTAGGAGACTGAGTTCTATTTAAATGCAGTCCCGGTTCCGCAGGAATATTTGAAGAGTACGTTTCTTCCATATTGAATTTCTTCAATATTCTATTTATATAATCCGATAGACTAATCCTTATCGTGCGATTTGCACGATCACGTGAAATGTCAAGACCGACGAATTGATTCGCTTGTTCAATCGTAATTTCAAACGCTCCCTGCAAATATTCCAGCACCTCATCTATCGCAGTTTGCGATTTAGAGAGTAACAGTCCATCGTCAACGTACAATGCTAAAAACACTACTACTTTCTTTACAGTTCCACTAAAAATGCACTTATCGCTCTCGTAGTGTTGAAAGTTGAATTTTTTTAAGAATGCAACAAACTTTGAATTCCAGCAACGTGGAGACTGTTTTAATCCATATAAACATCGCTGCCATTTACAAACTAATTGAGACTGCTCTGTGTTTTCAAAACCTTGGGGTTGATCCATGTACAACTCTTCTTTGAGGTCCCCGTTGAGAAACGCTGTTTTGACGTCAAACTTAGATATTTCTAAGTTATCCCTCGCTGCCATGGCCAAAAGTATTTGGATCGACTCATATCAGACTACCGGTGCAAATGTCTCCGAATAATCAATGCCCTTACGCTGAGCATACCCTTTTGGCACCAAGCGTGCCTTATACCTCTCTCTTTTACCTTTTTCATTTAACTTAATGGCATAGACCTACTTGCATCCAATCGCTTGTGTTCCAGGAGACAGTGTTTCCAGCTTCCACGTTCTATTTTCTCGCACAGCAGCTATCTCTTCTTTCATTGCTAGTTTCCATTTATTTGCTTCTTCACATGAAATAGCATCTTCATAAGACAAAGGTGTAGCCTCAGCCACAAATGCAGTTGGATCATACCAGTTAGGCCCTCGCAGTTAACTCCTGTCTCGTAGTTGGCGTGGTTCTTCCTGATTGTTGCCTCCATCTGGATTCTCTACCTCCGCGTGTCGATCCTCAGCTTGTGGTTCACAACGTTCTTCTTCTCGTTCTAGCTGTTCTCCTTCACGTGGTTCATTATGTTCTCCAAAGCTTAGATCAAAATAAAATAGATCATTAGTCTTTTCTATCACATCATCGTGACACGCGGTTTCCGCACAGTCAACTTCCTTACTTATATGTATCTTACGAGTAGTTTTGTCCCATAATCGGTAATTCTTAGACTCACCATCGTAACCGACAAACACTACCTTTTTGCTTCTCGCATCGAATTTCGAACGCTTTTCTTTAGGGACATGTAAGTACGCACTACTTTCAAACACACGCAAATGGTTCATTTCCGGCTTTCGTCCATACTATCTCTCAAACGCTGTATTACCATCGCTTTGCTTTGAAACAGTTCTATTCAAAACATAACATGCGGTGCTTACCGCCTCGGCCCACAACATTTTCGGAACATTTTTAGCAATCAGCATTGATCGCGCGCTCGCAACAATTGTCCGCATCTCACGCTCAGCTCGACCATTTTGTTCATGCACATAGGGTGACGAGAGTTCGTGTACAATTCCTTTCGTTCCCAAAAATTCACGAAATTGTTTCGCAACATATTCAGTCCCATTATCCGAACGTAATATCTTAATCTGATTGCCGGTTTGCTTTGACACCTATGCTTCAAATTTCTTAAATTTATCAAAAACTTCCGATTTGTGTCGCATAAAGAATACCGTACGAAAACCGGAATATTCATCCTTGAACAATAAGAAATATTTCGAACCGCTCGGAGACTCAACATTTACCGGACCACACACGTCAGTGTGGATCATTTCGCCTGGTTTAAAAGATTTTTCCCGCTTACTCGACGGATGCGACTTACGAGTCTGTTTCGCTAGCACACACGTCTCACATAGAGCCACTCCGTCAACAGATATAGATTCTAAGGCCATAACGATTCAGTTTTATTTTACTCCAAAAACATCAGAAAACCGAAAAATATAAAAAATTAAAAACTTTGTGTCCTCTTAAAACAGAAAAAGAAAAGAGAAGGAAGACTATAATAATATTATTACTTTAATAATAATATAATGATTGTAAAAATCCTGAGATATGCGATGTACGATTGGAATAGCCAATTGAAATATGCGATTGGAATATGCGATTCAGATATGCGATTGGTGCTACGATAGCTCTTGATTCCGTCCACAGCGGCCTTAATACCTTGTCCCGCCGAAATTTCACTCGCGAGTACGCTCGCGACGCTTGTGGCCGCCCCGCGGTCAAGGCGCGAACTGCGCTCCTGGCGCGAACTACGCTCCTGTTTGTCGCAATAACGTATACTAACCTATATATGTATACATTATATTATATTATCTTGATATGGTATTTCGGTGAAGGGGAGAGAGTTTTTTAAAAAGATTTCTTAGCGAGCACTTAGGGGATGAGAGGAACCTACCTACAAAATTTCATGGTAATTCGAACAGTGGTTCCAGAGAAATCGTGATTCTTAGTAGTATTTGAATTATATATATATATATATAAAATATATATATATATAATATATATATATATATAATATATATAATTCATATATTATATATATTTGAATTATATATATATATAATATATATATATATATATATAATTCAAGAGAAATCGTGATTCTTAGTGGTATTTGAATTATTATATATATAATATATATATAATATATATATATAATAATTCAAATACCACTAAGAATCACGATTTCTCTGGAACCACTGTTCGAATTACCATGAAATTTTGTAGGTAGGTTCCTCTCATCCCCTAAGTGCTCGCTAAGAAATCTTTTTCAATATATATATATATATATATATATTGAATTTTATAAGTTGGATTCTCGAACAACATTGTAAATAATTTACATAACGCAAAATTTCAAGTTTTCAACCAATTTGGATTAAATCCAAAAATGCAGTTCTGCTTTTAGATGGTTGGAAAAATTCATCATCCAACAATAAGTATGTTGTTGTAATTCTGAATTTAATTTATACGATATGTCCATGCAGGTTATGGCATTCCACAATTTGCCATGTTTTTTCAAACAATATGATTTTATATAGTAAAATACATGAACGTAATAAAGTTGAGCTATTTACTAGGTCTTATTCTACACGTAGAGAATTCACTTTTCTACGTTAGGTACAATACGAGCCCACCACTGATGCTGATACATTTACATAGAGTATGTACTTAAGGGAATACTTTTTGGTGCAGAAGTGTGCACAGAAAAGGATTTTTGATTATCCTGTGCATATACTTTTGACGTATCATCTTTGCGCGTTTTATCCTTTACGCGGGCCGAGACGTGTCGCTTGGTCCTTGGTGCAAGTGAAATACAAAATATTGAATGAGTGAGAAAGACAGTTTGGGCTGTGCCCAGCGGTGTCAGGAAAGAATCGCAAGTTGTGTATTAGGATCACCTACAGGAGTGGTGGTAATGTGTGCGTGAACCGCGCCGCCGACTGTTTTCTGGTAACCCTTGAGGCTAGCATCTGACTCGGTCGTCAGAAATACGAGCGACTGCCGAACAGGAAAGATCGTATGTACCTTCACGCTTACTACTCCTGTCTTTTTCAGTATATGTGCCGGTTATTATGAAAGTTGTCTAAGTCCAAATTTTTCGTTTCTTACATTTCACTTCTTTTTTACGTATTATATTAAGATGATACATAATAAACGTAAATTAATTTTTTTTTTATATATTTCGACTGACGCTACTTTAGTAATAACTGACATACTTCTACATTTTACTTCCAACCTAAGACTGTATTTAGACACATTCCGGGTAAAGTTTCATTACCGTCATAGTATTGTTGTAATTTTTTGTGCAAAATTTATTGTGTGATTGTTTGAGTGTTCGCGTGTTTCTCAAGCTGCGTATCGCCATTGAAAGGCTGCCTCGCATGGCACACCTCGCGGAGTGAAGAGTCTCGCGCTACATCGAGCATGATATTTGCACCGCACGAGCCATCAGCCGTCGGTTTTTCGTCGTCGTCAAAGGTGCCTCTCGGCTCCTAGAGCAAAAATCGTATGGCTCGGGGGACGCAAGTATCATGCTGGAAGTACCGCGAGACTGTCGCACGAGCCTGCCTCGCAAAGTGAACACGATAGAGGTAGTTTCTAGACTCTCCACTCCGCGAGGCGTACCACGCGAGACAGCCTCGCAATGGCAATTGGCAATACGTAGCTTCACGCTCAGATTCGTGTATTCATTCTCACGCAGAATAAAAAAGTTTTGTTATAATTTACCCGCGAAATGTCCAGACAATGTATATACATTTCGGTGCAATATAGGCTCCCTTTAATTGAAACTGAAGGCAAGTGATGAAAATTAAACAGTTTCTAAACATCAGAAGTGAGAAAATCGGAAATTTTAAAATCACAAATGTTGGACATTTGAAAATACAGATACTTTTAAACTTGATATCCTCACATTTACAAATTTTGGAAATGTTTGAATTTCAAAGCTTTCGAACTTGGAAATTCCAGCATGTAGGAATCTGAAAATTTATTCTACGCTAACCCTTGGCTAAAGGAAACCTATATTGTACACAAACGTACCAACTTGATAAACGTGTGCTCTTCTCAGAGTTGGGCAAAATGTAATCTAATTATAAATTATCAATTACGATTAAATTGTAATTGTGTAATTGATTACACATTATTTTCTGCAATCGTTAAATTAGATACTTGACAAAATTGTGGTCAAGTACCTAAATTAACAATTACAGAAAATAATGTGTAATCAATTACACAATTATAATTAGATTACAATTTGGCCAACTCTGGCACTTCTACTGCACTTTCAAATCCATTTTAATTACGTTCAATAGTTTCACCGTTTCATTGATTCGTTTTTAGATGGCAAGCAATGCAGGCAGCAATCTCGAGAGAAAAAGGGAACGGACTCCGTCGCGGGGTCGGAGTCCGTCAACCAGCAGCAGAATCGAACAGAAAAGGCGGACTCTGTCCCGACAACGGAGTCCGTCCAATTACTGGAGGGAAATAGCCCTTTTTTATAAAAAAAAACAGGTATGAAGATACGTAGGCGATCTCACGCAAACATTTCTTACGTTCTCATGAAAGTGTGAAAACGTCTAGGCCTTATTGCAGTAATTAACATAACATTTATGTTTATTTTTCATATTACAGAACAGCGAGCTCAAAAAAGAGCTGAAACATATAAAATATGGAGGAGAAAGAGGTCGAACAGGAGGAAGAAGAGGAAGAGCAAGAGGAGTAACAAATTTTTGTTACATGTAGCTTCATATTATGTACAAAATATTTTCTAATAAATGTATGATTCGTGACTAAAGTACGAATTAATTCATGGCCGACGGATGAAAGGGCTTCGAAAGAAAATTATTTATGGCCGGCGATTGAATTCCTCATGATTAAATTCATTTAATCATAGCGCTGTCACGTCCTGCATTGCCGGAACTTACAAGACGAGAAGGGAGTTCTTGCCCCGTCGCCTCCGACGTAACCTAAACCCTAAGGCCGGCCGGTAACGCCGCAATGGAGTAACTCTGCGGGGCGGATGGATCGGCGTTGGAGAATCGAGTAGGAAAAGAAGATATGCGTTTCGTCTTGAGACCGTCAGCCAGACTCATCAGTTGGGCTATATAGCTGACGGCCCCTGCCCTAGACACACACGGGTGTTAAGAGGAAATAGCTTGGAACTTGTATATATACGAATGAGATTGGAAATTAGGACTTGTGAGAAAGAATTAAGAAGATTACACCTCTGGTGGCGTTGGCGAACGCTAAGGCGCGCTCCCGTGGAGGGGCCGGGACGTCACAGCGCTTCGAATAAAAATTAGCTGGGGTTATTTTTATTCATGACGAATAAAGATAAAGTCTCTTTTATTCGATACGTTATGTAAGTAATTTTTTATTTAAATAATGCCCATCTCTGGTATTTTGTCATATAATTGAGGCAGTGAGAGCAACAACGGACTAACCCACATTTTTTTCGAAATTGAGTTAGTAGCAATAACGTATTCCAATAGGCTCTAATAATCATATAAAATAGGAAAAAAATTTAATCTGGGTTAGTCCTTTGTTACTCTCACTGCCTCAATTATAACATAAATTCGACAGCGATTTCAAGTGATGAATATACGTGTCATGGTAAAAGCGTTAATTTAGTAAATGTATACAGTTCCTAGCAGTTCCTAGTCAATGTGTGCCTAAACTGCATACAAAGTTGGCCAAAATGTAATCTAATTACAAATTACAAATTACTATCAAAATGTAATTGTGTAATTGATTACATTATTTTCTGTAATCATTAATTTAGGTAATTGACCACAATTTTCTTAACTACCTAAATATTAACGATTAGAGAAAATAATGTAATCAATTACACAATTACATTTTGTTAGTAAAGATATCGGATAGCGCACGTCGCAGGAGTGGGACACTCGCGAGAGGCTTCGTTTAATTTAGGGATGTTTTAAATTTAAGCTCTGGTTTTAATCTTAAATTACACTATTTACAGTTTCTACAATAAAGAGTTTGGATTTACAATTATAAGGAATCAGCGCGATGCACGCGGATTCGGCGCGATTCCAGCTACAAAGCAAAGTGATTCGAACAAAGTAATGCAAGCAATTAGCAGGCGGAAGCGATTAGTCAGGTGTTACCTTCTGTACGGCTTGTCGACAAGTAGATCGAGGAAATCGCCGCCGATTTCCTCGAATCCGCGACCTCTCCCCCTTCCATCGATCACCGAAGAGAGATATGATCGATGCTCCACATGAGCAAGGGGGGGGGGGGGCGTACAATGAATCGTCACGCCTGGGTTCTCTCGGGCTCGGGAGATGATGCAATAAGTACGATTTCTCGAACACATTTTAATTGTAATTTCTACTTAGATTACATTTTCCCCAAACTCTGAGTGCATATAAGCTAACCTACAATTGTATGTCAATGCATACATTGACTGCATCACGCTTTTACTGTGAGCGACACGTATCCAGCTAGGTACGAGATCACGCTACAGTTTTGCTATGATTCCACGTCGGCGGTCCTCCAGAGTAGGCGCCATCTCGTGTCCACTAGCTGAATTAAATTTGTCACTTGATTTGCTCTGTATTATCATCAATGTGGGGGAACTCGTATCTGGGAATGCATTCACGAAATTACGTTGTTTGTCCTTATATGAGCAGATTTTGGGTTGGGTGAGGTCTCATTTGAAAGAAGATGGTTCAGTGCAGCGCACTCTGGTCATGGTTCGAAGAGATTGTGTTGATATCTAATAATTCCATATTCACTTATGGGTTCTGTTCTTCCAGTCGTGGACACCATATGCGATCTCGGGGTCCATTTTAACAGCCATTTCGATTTTAACGAACACATTAGCCATATTTGCAACTCCGCAAGAAAAACACTTGGGTTTCTGAAGCGTTTTGCGATACACTTCAGGAATCCGTTAACGTTGAAAATCCTGTACTTTTCTTTAGTTAGAGCTCAGCTAGAGTATGCGTCGCAGATATGGTCCCCGAGCAGTGTCAGCCTGAAGTATATGGTTGAAAAAGTTCAGCATACTTTTTTGCGATTTGCGTCTTACCAATTAGGGAAGCCTCTGAGTTTTTTGTCTCACGACTATACCGATATAGCAACTCAGTTGAACATGACAACACTGGAAGTTCGCAGGACAACCAGCGATCTTATATTCCTGTACAATTTAATTAATGGCCACATAAAGTGTCCGAGCCTGCTAGGAAGCATGAATTTTTATGTCGCAGGGAGGGCTCTTCGTCAGAGCCCTCTATTCTATGCAAGACGGTACAGGACCAATATTGGTCATCTGGATCCAGTTACTCGGAGTTGTAATTGCTTCGACAAACTTAATAGCGAATCTCGCTCTCTTGACTTTTTCTCTGGATCCCTGGCATCCTTCAGAACATCAGTGTTTAGGTATCTTGAAGGCGGTCACGGGTGACACTACTTTGTACACTTTGTATATATGTATATATTTGTAAGCGTAATCAACGTGCAAAGACTTGTAACCTAGTAGTAAGTTTTTCTTATTTCTTCTTATGTTTGTAATAATTGTATTTAAAGGATTATACCCGTTAATAATAATAATAATAATAATAATAATATGATTGTTCAAAGTAGAGCAAAAGTCGACAAAATACACTTGCCAGAATTCAAGTATTTTTAGGTCACTAAAAGCGTTTTGTGACTCAAACGATGACGAGAGCGCGCTGCTCTGAACCTTCCACTTTCGAATGAGACCTCACCCAGCCCAAAATCTGCTCATTTAGTTTAGGTGGGTTTCACGTCCCGCGACGTGGAGTCTACTATTAACTCTTTAAATCAATTATATTTACCATTTCGTACTTTAGTGTATTATAACCACCTCGTATTCAACATATCGCCAATAAGGCATTGTAATCCGTAATCTACAATAAGAAGAAATCAAATCAAGAATCGACGAACGGCAACAGTGAGCAGGAGGACCAGCACGAAGGAGGTAGCCGCACATCTACTAGCTGCACACTAGCTAGCCAATCACGCGCACACCAAGGGGACCAATAGACGCGAGCTGATGGGTCAGAGGCCCCTTCCGCAACCGGAGTGGACACCTTCACGAAGCTGCGCTCCTGATCATCGCCAGAAGTTTGCCCTCCTATTATTTCCCGTAATTCGAACTCCAATCCGGAAACGATCTAGAGACGCGGTAGCGTCTTGGCTAGCGCCAAGTACATGAAAGACACCCTGTATACAAGAAAGACACCCTGTATACATGAAAGACACCCTGTATAAAACACCCTGTATAAATGTCGATCGACCGCCCGTGCCGTTTATCCATATTCCGAGACCCTGCATATATCTGTCAACTGTCGCTACCGCTTATCATTTACTCGTCGCCAGGCTATTCTGAAACTTATTTCATTAATATCTCATCACCCCTGCAATATTTTTTAAATTTTGTTCCGTCCCGATTATCGTGACTCCAACTCACGAATTCGTAAATCCCGTTTCTATTTACCGGGAACGGATTATCTACTGAACACTATTCTAATAGATGTATTTAGAGGATGAAATGAACTGTGGAATGCACTTAAAACACAAAGAAATATATTCTTATACACTAACTGAATAAATAAAACACTACAAAATTAAGATTACTGTTCTGACGTGTCGTAGTTGGCGGTTGTTAGAAGACTGACTCTTCGATTCCCAAAAAGCCTTCAGGTCGCAAAAAGGGACGTACTCGTGGGAGGGGGTGAAGATGTGCATTGTTGACCTGAGTGCAGGCATAAGCCCGAGTCAAGCTAGCTAGAGTCAGGGTCGGTACTCGAAACGCCGAAACCGAAAGACCGACGACCGGCCGGATGACAGCAATAAACCCCTTAACGGCGCAACACAACTACGTGGCTATACATTTTTTCTACCTGATTAGCAGAACGCCTCGGTAGGTGGTAAACCTCTTCGAGAGGGAACGGTTTGATGTTAAACAGATAAATAGAGACTGAACATGCCGGCCCCCGTTAAACCCATTGGTTTAACCGAGATAAAGAAATGTAATACGCTTCTTATTCTAAAATATAATGCTTAACAATAGACGCTATAGAGACGCGAACAAACACCGATATAATTAGTAACTATGTCTTATCATCTAAAGGCAACGGTGATAATTTTCTAACGTTACGAACTAAAGTGGATGTGGATGTTTTTACAGTAACTGTCCGAGTAATGCCGTCTTGCCCAAGGTGAGTTTGCGTGACTCGACCTAGTTTCCATTGTAAGGGTGGCAGATTATCTTCTCTTAACAAAACCAGCGTGCCTTCTCGAATCGCATGCGTCCCATGGGTCCATTTGTGCCGAACGGTTAGATCATTGAGATACTCCTTATGCCAACGTACCCAAAAGTCACGCCGTACCTTCTGTATGTGCTGCCACACTGATAAACGATTCTTTGGAATATCTCGGAAGTCCGAATCGGGCAGATCTGTAAATGGCTGACCTATTAAAAAGTGCCCTGGTGACAAGGCAGAGAAATCGTTAGGATCGGCGGAAAGCGCCGTCAAAGGCCGGGAATTGAGGACAGCTTCAATTTGTATGATAAATGTATTAAATTGTTCGAAAGTAAACAGCTCTTGACCAACGACCCTCTTCAAATGATGTTTCATAGATTTAACTGCCGATTCCCACAACCCGCCAAAGTTTCGAGACAAGGGAGGTATAAACGTCCATTTGATGCCTTCTTGAGATGAGAAACGATTAACGCTATCGAGGTGTGCTTCGGAGTTCCATAGATCATAGAGTTCCCTTAACTCATTCCTTGCCCCAATAAAATTCGATCCGTTGTCGGAGAAAATGTGACTACATTTACCTCTCCGCGCAATAAAACGTCGTAACGCGGCTAGGAAACCATCAGTCGTCATGTCACTGACAACTTCCAGGTGAACGGCTTTCACTACGAAGCATACGAACACAGCCACGTATACCTTGACCCTTTGACGATTACGGAGCTTCTTCTCCTTTATAAAAAAAGGTCCGCAGTAATCAACGCCCACGGTGCTGAATGGACGTGAGATAGTGATTCGCGTTGTTGGTAGATCCCCCATGATGCAGTTGCTGACTGGTGGATTGGTTCTGAAACATCTTACACATTGCCTGATGATCTGCCGGACCTGATTCCGGCCATTGAGAACCCAATATCGTTGTCGAAGGTTATGGAGTGTTGCTAAAACCCCTGTGTGCAGATTCCAGACATGGCACTGTCGTATGATCATGGATGTAAGGTGATGTGATCGTGGTAAAACTATAGGGTGCCGCTGATTGTACGAGAGATTAGAGTGTCGCAAGCGACCCCCAACACGTATAAGGTTAAACGAGTCCCGGAAAGGATTTAAAGAAGCTAGTCGGCTTTTTGGGTTGACACCACCGTTAACCTGGAGATCACGAAACTCCTGTTGGAAACATTCTCCCTGAACCAAACCAATAACTCGATCATGAGCGTTACGCAGTTCGTCCAATTGTAAAAATCCCCTGTTTTTACCAGGATTCCTGAAACGCAGACAATAAGCAAAAATTCGTATAAGTCTATTGAAATCAGAGTAACGATGGACAAGTTCATTTGGTGTGATGTCGGTGACTAAACATGCATGTTCCCGAATCTCAGGCATGTCGTCCGGACGCGAGACTTCGAGATGAGGCCAAGCTGCTTCTTCCAATACGATCCAGGATGGTCCAGTCTGCCACATTTGATTTTGGATAAATTCACCAGGGGACTGTCCCCTGGAAAGAACGTCAGCTGGGTTGTCCTCCGAAGGTATATGCCTCCAACTTGCAATATTTGTCTTCTCTCCGATTTCTGCGACTCGGTTCGCGACAAAAGTTTTTAAGAATACTGGTTGCGTGTTGATCCAATGTAGTGTGATGGTTGAATCCGTCCAAAACACTGTCTGATTGGCGTGGAGATTGGTTGCGCGGAGTACCGAATGGTACAATTTAGCCAGTAGAAGAGCACCACATAACTCCAAGCGTGGCAAGGAAACCACCTTAACAGGCGCGACCCTGGATTTCGCACAGAATAACGTACATCGAACCTGGTCTTTATTTGTCGTTCGTATATAAATACAGGCTCCGTACGCCCTTTCACTGGCGTCACAGAAGCCATGCACTTGAACTTCGAAGGAGTTCTTCAGGAAAACGTTACGAGGGAATGCCATGTTGTTCAAAAGATGTAAATCCGCGCAGAAAGTAGTCCAGATAGTATGAATGGTTATGGGCACTGATTCATCCCAGTTCAGTTTCAACAACCAAAGGCTTTGCAATAGAATCTTCGCCGTTACAATGATAGGTCCCAGCAGTCCAAGTGGGTCGAAGATTCTAGCTATCACTGATAAAATGGCCCGTTTTGTGATCCTGTCTCTAACCGAAATCGGAGTCACTGAATAAACGATAGCATCCGCACCAGAATTCCAAACTACTCCCAACGGTTTTAATGTTTCATCGGCGTCCGATTGCAACGACAAATTCACACTGCTACTCGGCAATCCATTCAACAAAGATTTCTCGTTCGATGCCCATTGTCGAATATGGATGCCGCCCCGCTGTAAGAGTTGAATGATCTCGTCACGTAACTGAATTGCTTCATCCCAAGTTTGTGTGCCAGTGATGAGATCGTCGACGTACAGATCGCGCTTGAGAATTCTGGATGCGGTCGGAAATGAGTGAGCTTCGTCGTCTGCCAACTGTTGTATGCAACGTGTGGCCAGGAAAGGTGCTGCAGATAAACCAAATGTGATAGTATTAAGTCGGTAGGTGGAAATTCCGCCGCTTTCGTTCCTCCATAGTATTCTTTGAAATCTGCGATCCTGAGGCCTGACGAGAAATTGTCGATACATTTTCTCGATGTCTCCTGTCAGGACATAATTGTGCAATCTAAATCGAAGTACTAATGAGATGATATCGTCCTGAATGCATGGCCCAACCATCAATGTGTCGTTTAATGAAACTCCGGTGTTAGTTTTCGCTGATCCATCAAATACTACGCGTACCTTGGTAGTTTGACTCGTTTCCTTAAACACAGCGTGATGTGGTAAGTAAAATCCTGGCAATTTGATGTCTTCATCAAAGGACATGTGCCCCAAATTAAGATACTCTTGTATCACCGCTGTGTATTGTTTCTTTAATTCGGGATTGGATGCCAATTTTATGTCGAGAGATCGAAACCGTTTCAACGCTCTTGCATGCGACTCTCCTAGTTGGTCGAAATTCTTTCTCAACGGCAATGCCACCACATATCTGCCCTCTGGAGTTCTGCTAAAATTAGTCACAAAATGTTCCTCTGCTGCTATTTCCTCTAACGAACGATGAGGCTCCGTCGACCCCTCTTCGATTCTCCAGAATTTATCCATCTCTAACTGGAGATCCGCAAGGAGACAACTTTGTTGCTGAGATAATGTATCTTGGGGTGGTAGACTGGGCGCGTAACCCCCAAGAATCCATCCCAGCTGAGTCTTTTGTAATATCAGATCCGTATCTGGTGATGTCGATAAATTAATTTGTCCAACACTGAAGAATGACAATGACGCTCCTGCACTGATTAGCATTTGCACGGGCGCTGATTGATGAAAGTTCGGATCAGCAAGCTTGAGATTATGAGGTATCCGTAATATTTTTCGATTGATGGATTCGAGTGGTGTGAATTTTGCAATGCTTGGAACAATGAAGAAATAAAGATTCTTCGCTAAGTTTGTGTGTCTTGACTTGATTGTAGCCTTGGTGAAGAATTTGGATATAGTTTGCAATGAATTTAGTGCCCCAATCGGGACCCAACAGCGTTTTTTATCGAGTTGTAGAGAATCGGCTATATCTTCAGTTATGAAGTTTGCTGTCGCGCAAGTGTCTAATAATGTCCTACAGTTTACCTCGGTGCCATATTTCCCACATACCTTGATCACAGCCGTGGCCATTAACTCATTTCCTGTGGTCTTAGCGATCAGAGAAATATGCTGTTGTGTCCCAGCTGGTGGTTGTCATGCCTGAACTTCCTCTGACGGTATCGGTTCTGATGTCTCTACGTGTAACAACGTATGATGAAGCCCTTCACATACTCTGCATCGAATGGACCGACATTGAGCGGCGGTATGCCCCTTTCTTAAACAATTATAACATAATCCATGCTGCTGAACGAGTTTCGTGCGTTCCGAGACCGGGACACTGCGCAACTTGTCACATTCGTATACCCGATGAGCGTTACTGCTGCAGATCGAGCATGGAATTATCACTGTGGTGAGCACTTGATTGTACCGCGGCTTCGTTGTTTTCAGTGCGTCCGATGGTGTCGATCTTGTGATGGGTTTAGATATGACGTTGACTGGAGTGGAGGAATTGTGAGCTGTCTCTAAACATCGCGCTTCATCCGCTAGAAAAGTTAATAATTCCTCTAAAGTAGGAATAACCTCCGATTTGAACGGTTTTTCGAATTCCATCCGCATATTTCTATCCAGTTTAGGTAGAATCGATAAGATGATTGCCGTGTCCCAAGTCTCTACTGGTTGGCCCAATGTTTTTAGCGAACGTACATGTTGTCTGATATGATTTATAAAATGTTTTAACGAAACAGAAGAATTTTTCTCGATCGGAGGTGCATTGAACAATAATTCGCCGTGACGCCATACCATTAACCGGTTGTTAGCATAGTTCTTCTTTAACAATTCCCATGCGTGAAAGTAGTTGTCATCTGTCGTGTCCATTGCGTCTAATACCTTCGATGCTTCACCTGACAGAGCTGATCTCAGGTATTGTAACTTTTGTACATTTGTAAGAGTTTCCTGACTACCAATTAAAGATGTAAACTGATCTTTAAAGGAGAGCCAACGTTCTGCTGTCCCATCGAATTGTGGTAAATCTACCTTCGGTAATTTCACGCCGCTTCCCCCGTTGAACAAGAATGAGGGAGATTCCCGGGGAATCTGCGCATTCGTGGCCGTTATCGCGGCCCTGTTGTTTAACAATTTTTGCGCTGCCGTGATTAAGTCGTCATACAGCTGCTCGATGGTTTCGCGTTCGACCGCTTGTGCACTGCTATCCCCCAATTGCTCGAGGCTTTGTTGAACGCCTTCAAAGGATTCAAAACTGTTGTTTAAACGCTTCATCTTAACCGATAATTTAACAGGGTCTGGCTCTTCCCGATAGTTCATTAAATAGGTTTTGAATTGGGGCATATGACCCTTAATTGTGCCGCGTTTGTGAACAAGGTCCTTGATTTCACTGGCTGACATTGTAGATCGTTGCAGGACCTCGAAGAAATTGACACTCAAAAGATCCGCACAACACAAAAAATAGATATCCGGCTCGAAGGACCAAAATGTTCCGTCCCGATTATCGTGACTCCAACTCACGAATTCGTAAATCCCGTTTCTATTTACCGGGAACGGATTATCTACTGAACACTATTCTAATAGATGTATTTAGAGGATGAAATGAACTGTGGAATGCACTTAAAACACAAAGAAATATATTCTTATACACTAACTGAATAAATAAAACACTACAAAATTAAGATTACTGTTCTGACGTGTCGTAGTTGGCGGTTGTTAGAAGACTGACTCTTCGATTCCCAAAAAGCCTTCAGGTCGCAAAAAGGGACGTACTCGTGGGAGGGGGTGAAGATGTGCATTGTTGACCTGAGTGCAGGCATAAGCCCGAGTCAAGCTAGCTAGAGTCAGGGTCGGTACTCGAAACGCCGAAACCGAAAGACCGACGACCGGCCGGATGACAGCAATAAACCCCTTAACGGCGCAACACAACTACGTGGCTATACATTTTTTCTACCTGATTAGCAGAACGCCTCGGTAGGTGGTAAACCTCTTCGAGAGGGAACGGTTTGATGTTAAACAGATAAATAGAGACTGAACAAATTTAAAGGCATTTTTCTTATGTAAACCGCATATAAGCTTTCGAATGCGACCAAATTCAATAAAATCGGTGCACGTATGACAGAGATTTGTTAAAATCATTTCATGCATCAGTCGGAAACGGTAAGAAAGACTTCTTCTTTTCCTTCTGTTTCTTATTCTCCAGTCAAATTTTGTCGAAATAATACGTATACTACGCGTTACACGCACACCTTCACTAATAACACATGTTTCGTTCGTCGACTCTCGGGATCATTCCGCAGGGTATACACCCTTATTAGAGATCCCGGCGAAGAACGTGTATTGAAGATACACGTGTACACGCATACACGTGTCGTAAAAATATCCGTGTTCAAATCCGTGTACTTCTTAATACACGGATACACGGGTATTGAAATACACGTGTACACGTGTATCAAAATTCACGGATCGTAGTATCCGTGTACCCGTGTACCCGTGTACCAGTGTCCTGAAATTCACGGGTACACGTGTATCGAAATATACGGTTTCACGTGTATTAAGATATCCATATTTAATTTTTTAACTAAATATCCGAATGTTGAGATTTTACGCAAATAGTTTGTGATAGGTAGGTACAAACATAATTTAGGGTAATTCCGGGAGATGCATTCGGGCTGGAGAGTTGGTCGAAACAGTTGATTTCTAGAGAATTAATTGTTCTGAACCTTAACACATTTTTACATATACACAGATGTAGACTCTGAATATAGCAACTCGACCAACTCTCCAGCTCGACTGCGTCTCCCGGAATTACCCTACTAGGTTGCAGATGAAAATAAAAACATCAAGATTTTGTTTAATAAAGTTTAATCTATTAATTTTTTGTTTTGGTGTAAGAATACTAACGTGTTAACATTCTCTGGGAGTAAACGGTTCCTTTTTTTTGTTACAATGCTTCCAGCACACGAAAAACATCTTTCCGACATTGCCGAGGTTGCTGGAATGGTTAAATATTTTTTGGCAACATGGGAAATGACCGGGTATTTATTTGCCCTAGCCTTCCACCAGTCAAATGGATCTAAGTCGAAGCGTAATTGTGGCTCGGCCATATACGTTTCAAATTGAATGTTAATATCGTTGTTGTCGGTAACTTCATCATATAAAAATTGAAGAGCACTTTTCCCGCGTGACTTTGTTTTGTTAAGAGTGGGGACAGGTACCTCTTGAAGTAAACGTTGTACTTCTGTACGAATCAGTTGTCTGACATGGATTGATTCATGCTCCAGATTTTTATATCGCGGATCAAAGAAGCAGGATACATGACTTTGTGAAAGAGTATCACCTTTGTTCCAGTCGAGTTTAAAACGTTTCGTTATATTCGAAATCAAAGTCTCCTTTAATTGATACAAAACCGTGTCATCATCACCCCTTAAAATAATATGTTTCTCGATCACTTTTTTTGTTAGTGGTCTTACCATTGAGATAGGAGAATAGCTGTCTCCACAAAAAAGTGTTGTAATAAGTTGCAAGGGTTTTAAAATATTTAACAGAGATTCTATCGTTCTCCATTGTCTCTCAGTAATTTCTAGTGATTCTGCTACGGTGGCAGAAGTAATGGCTCTGTCTGCGATGACGTTTGATACTGGGAGCCTGTTTTTATGTAGTCTATTCAACATGAAGTAAGTTGAGTTCCACCGCGTAGAACAACTTTGTAATAATGTCGTTTTTGGGACAGACAGCTGCTCTTGCATTCGCTTCAGTGCCTGGGTTGCAACACTGGAATGCTTAAAATGTCGAACAATTTTACTACAATACTGAATAATCTGCTGTACATTTTCTTCTTTTAACGCTTTATTATGCCGCAAGTGTGGCGCCGGCCTTAATGCTTTATTTACAGCTAATTGCAGGGTATGTGCTGCACACCCCATGCTGGAGATATTTGTATGGTCTGATGCTCCTGATAGAAATGAAATAGCATTCAGCATATTTTGGGCATTGTCTGTAACAATGGCCACTACTTTGTCACGAATTTCCCAGTCTGCGAGAGTTTTTTCTAATTCGTCGGCGAGGTTTTGACCGGTATGGCGTTCTTCCATCTCGTATGTGCTTAATACAAAACTATCCGTGGTCCAATTAGCATTAATAATATGTGCAGTTATTGTTATGTACGATTCTTGCGCTACCGATAGCCAACAATCAGACGTACACCCTACGCTTTCAGCAGCTTTTAACTTTTCTTTTATTTTTTCCACGACCGTACCTTTGAGACCCATTAGTCTTTTCTTCATAACCTCTTCCTTACATACTTTGTAATTGGGCTGCACTACGGTCATAAACTGCTGGAAACCGTCGGACGAACAAAATGAAATTGGTAATTGGTTTCTCGCAATTAATTTTGCTGCAGCCTGATTTATTTTTTCCGTTTTTGCAGAATCGCATAAACGTTTGTTCACAGTCGGCCGTTTTAAATTATAAATCCTTCGGCGTTTTTTTGGCGGCTGTGAATTTTCGGGAACTGTATTTTGTTCCACATTTTCAATATCGTGTTCCATATTTATCATCGTTTCACGTTCTATAGGAACTAATATTTATTATTACTATTCATAATATCTTTTATAAAGTATAAAGTACGGTTTGTTCATATACACGTTATTATTGTTCTATTTTTCTATTGAAAAAGCGAAAGAATGTTTCATATGAAAGTTGCTTGATTTGATGGGAGAACTTAATAGAATATTCAGATTTGCGTTTAAGCTATTATTTACAGCGAATTCAATATCAAAGTAATTTTTATAAATCGAACTATTGGATACGTGAAATCGGTAGTTTCTTTGACGCTACATTACGTGGATACCAAATAATCGTTACAATCGTGCTTTTCACAATCTATTTTGACCACGTTTGCGAATGGTTACCTAAACAAAATTGTCGGAATGTATAAAATTGTCTAAGTTATTAATCGTTGAAGATAGCCCTGTACGGCGCGCCGTTGCAGGTAGTGTACATCGATTCAGGTGAGGCAATTATCTGAGAGCAAAATGCTTTGGCGTGACAGTGAAAAAACACAAATGGCAGATACAAAGAGAGCGTTGAAAAATAATCGGGCGGTGCTGGTGTTAACGAAAAATATTGTAAGAGTTATCCGAAACATAAAAAGGAAAAGAGATTCTTAATCTATATGAATGTGGCTATCTGTGGTAGTAGATGCATTAAGAAAAATAAAAAAAGGTTAAAAAGGCTGCCTTTTGAAGCAACCTTGCCCACAATAGATTGTCAAAAGCACGTCTATAACGATTGTGTGGTATCAAAGTAATTTAGCGTCAAAGAAACTAACGATTCTACGTATCCAATAGTCCACTACCTCCTTAAAGGGACCGTTCGGTCGAAACGCTCGAAAAATATTCGTTCTTCAAGAATATAAAAACTTTTTTCTTTTTCCCATAATGGTTCTAATTTTACGTGGCGGTCAGTGCACTGCTGCAATAAAAGAGGCGTAAACGGTAGACAGTAGAACTCGACGTAGGATTATCAGAAATCAAAAAACCAAAGATATTCTTATAGGTTATTTCAATCGCTATCGCATCAGTCTTTGATAAGGCAAATAAAGCAAAATGGCGATGTTTGGTATACGTTTGAACGCAAACCTGCGAAAAAGGGGGTAATGCGCCCAAAAATGTTAACAACGAAGAACTATGACCTCTAAAATTGATGGTCAATGGCTGATGCGATAGTGAATTCAATGACAAAGAAAATGCCACCAAGTTTTTTGGAATCGGTTAATAATTTCTTTTGTTATGCTGTCTACCGTTCGGAAACATCATGATTCGAGATAATCGCGTTTAAAGTTTTGCTTGTATATTCATGTCTATTTTATAGTGATATGCGACTAAACTAAACGCGCCACAACTCAAAACAATTGAACTCTTCTCTACGCTTGTCACTTGGACTCTGACGACTCTTCGCGCTGGAGGTATATAATGCTAAAATGCCTATAACTTCGGAAATTTTACGAATTTCAAAAAATCCTTTTAAACACGTATTCTTAAAAGGTTAAGCATTCGAAAACTGAAATAAAAAAATCGATTTTTAGACCGGACGGTCTGCCCCTTAAGTCCCTTATGCCAGGGGAGGCGAAACTTTTTATCTGCGGCCAATTTTTATTAGGGGAAAAATTAGTAGAAAATATGATTGTACGAAAATAGTATGAAAATTAAAATAATAGCGTGAATACTAGGGTGGATCTTAGCTACCCTTGGTGAAAATTATATTGCAATTTTTTTTTCACGCCGCCCCCTAAAATTGTTCCATTGGGTAAGAAAATAATTCCCGTAAAACGGCGCTGTTCAAGGTCGCTTACGCGTAACCTCGGGGTTCTCCCACTCTCGTCCGCGTTGTCAGGGATACCGCGCGACGCGAACCGCGAAGACGCTTGCCCGGCTAGCTCGTCGTGGCAGCCTTCGTAACGTCGCGCGGTTTCTTTGACAACGGAAGGGACGCTGTGCGAGAGAAAGATTGGAAGGGGAAGCACGCGCGTGAGGGGCCCCACTGCTGGTCACCGCTGCCGTAAAAAATTAGGTTGATTGGATAAGAGAAAGGCGCGCCTCATTCGCGTTAAAGTTGCAATAAATGTGAAATTTTGTATGAAGAAAAAATCGTGCGCATTTTACAAAAACTCATGTTTTTCAAAAACTGAGGATAATAGAGAAATTCTGTTTACGGATTCGTGTTTGGGAAGAAAATCTCTACTAGGATCTCGCAGTGCATATTGCAAATTTTGCACAAATTATTTTTTTATGAAATGGAACAAAATTGGGGGGCGGCGTGCAAAAAATTTGATAGTCGAAAAAGAAGGTCCACCCTAGTGTATACAAACAAACCGGGCATACTGCACTATGATGGTAAATGTTGATACTTACCGTTGATATTCGATGAGGTACTTTCTGCTTCAATATTATTGCTGGTAGGCTGCAAATCGTGAATGGACGTCAAATGCCTACCAATGGAGCCAGTTGTTCCACCCGCACACGAAAATTCATTGTTGGCTTCTTCGTCGCACAGATTACAGGTGGCTTTATCGCCATCACGGCTTGCAAATCTCCACACCCAACTTTTGCGTTTCGACATTTCAAAAGCGTATTTAAAATTATCGAAAAATTAATTATAGATAGTCCAGTTAATTATAAATAGGAGTATGTATCAGAATTGAACGAATAACTTATAATATTATTCCTAGAATCCACGAATCGTATTATATAGCACTATAATACTGGTGTAACACTAGGTGGTTCAAGGACTCTCCAACTCGCTGCTACAAAACGCGGTCCTTATATATTAGTTTCCTGGAGGGCGTATCTGTTTGAAGGTGGTGTCTTGTGCGACTGTCTTTAATATAATTGGTCACGAAAAAGCTCCTCCCTCACAAATCGTAGGCGGAAAGGTGGGAAAAATATGCATTGAAAAATCCAACGGGACTTCCGGTATTTCCCAGGCATGAGTCTCCAATTTAACCATCTGCATGATGCCCTAAACGGCTCGTTAGCGGGCCGCGGTTTATTGCAGGTTTATGACTTTCGACGTTTTCCTACCCCGCAGACCTGCACAGCGAGCCTTTTTCAGCGCCTAGCGGCAAGCAACCAGCCGTACGCCGTTACTAAGGGTAGAATCGGTGAGGCGAACTGCAGTAATGTAGGTGCGGGCTCGTCGAGCACCAACACTACTGCAGTTCGCCTCACCGATTCTACCCTTAGTAACGGCGTACGGCTGGTTGCTTGCCACTAGGCGCTGAAAAAGGCTCGCTGTGCAGGTCTGGCTGGAATTTATTCCTCCGGACCCGCGCCCTCCCGTGCAGTGCGCTTAAAGCGGCTGGCGGCATCGGAGGGCTGTGGGCCCTGCGGGCGGGGGCCCTGCGGGCGGGGGCTCGCCGGGCCTGGTAGAAGCAGCCAGAGACGGGGGGCGACACTGGCGAATGACCCGCAGTGTCGCCCCGGTGTTAGTAGGATGAACAACTTCCGGGGAGCTTTTCTCCCCCTTGGAAATGTGTCAACTTTTGACAACCGAGCGGAGATACCGGGGTTTTGGAGGGTGGCCTAGTGAATGAATCGCTAGTTCGCTCTCACGTAAGAACGGTCACTCTCCTTGCCTGATCTCTCCGCTCTAGGCTGGTCATCTTGGTGGTTTTAGTAGGTTCGAGTCCCACATAACCCCCCGCCCGCCCCCGCGGGCGCGGGGTATCCGTGGGGATTTCCACCAAGTCATAAAAAAAAAAGAAAAAAAAAGGGCAACATGCAGATGGTAAGATTGGGGACTCACGCCTGGGAAATACCGGAAGTCCCGTTGGATTTTTCGATGCATATTTTTCCCACCTTTCTACCTACGATTTGTGGGGGAGGCGCTTTTTCGTGACCAATTATATTAAAGACTGTCGCACGAAAATCCACCTTCAAACCTCCACTTGACCGTAGTGCAGCCCAATTACAAAGCATGTAAGGAAGAGGCAATGAAGAAAAGGCTAATGAGTTTTAAAGGTACGGTCGTGGAAAGAATAAAAGAGAAGTTAAAAGCTGCTGAAAGCTGCTGAATGACTGCACACATTATTAATTCTAATTGGGCCACGGATAGTTTTGTATTAAGCACATACGAGATGGAAGAACGTCATACCGGTGATAACCTCGCCGACGAACTAGAAAAAATTCTCACAGAGTGGGATATTCGTGAGAAAGTAGTGGCCATTGTTACAGACAATGCCCAAAATATGCTGAATGCTATTTCATTTCTGTCAGGAGTATCAGACCATACAAATATCTCCAGCATGGGGTGTGCAGCGCATACCCTGCAATTAGCTGTAAATAAAGCATTAAGGCCGGCGCCACACTTGCGGCAGTGATGCCAGATTCGGGACGGGAGCGCTCGAGAATTTCCCCCACCTCGCATGCACACTAGGCCGGAGCTGCGTGTGTGCATGCGCCGAGCTCGCGGACACGCAGCTACGGCGTAGTGTGCATGCGAGGTGGGGGAAATTCTCGAGCGCTCCCGTCCCGAATCTGGCATCACTGACTTGCGGTTCAACCGCCGCGGTTCGCCCGCGCCTCACGTAACAAACAGAATCTTATGGAAGGTGTCACGCTCCGCGCGGTTCGCCCGCTTGGAGTGTGATACATTGTTTTCAATGAGCGCGTTAACATTTGCGAATATTTTCCCGCGCGGTTGCAACAGTCGTAGCCAGAAAACTGCTGTTTCAGATATAGATTCGCGCAGACAAACCGCCTATATGTGGACGCATGAAATTCAAGCGGTTCGACCGCCTGTACAACCGCGGGCGCCACAGTGGAGTATTTGGCCTGAAAAGCTGGCCAAAATTCTAGATGCTTTAGAATTTGTTCAAACTTGGTATATAGGGGTTTTTGGGGTCGCTGATTTTGAATCTGATGTCAAAACATCAAAATTCAAAATGACAGCTCCAATATGGCGTCAATAATTGCAGAAAATTGGCCAAAATTATTTTTTGTTGTTTAATGAAAAACAGAAATACTTTATTGATCTCAAAAAATATATTTATGTCACAATAAAATAATTCGAGATCAATCAGATGATGATGCCCACGGCTAGCCGTGGAGTATTTGGCCCTAAAAGCTGGGGAAAATTATTTGTTTCGTTGAAATGCAGCCAAATGTAGTTAGAAGTGACGCAATGTAATTATTTCATAGAATTTTACAAAAATATGCACAGGGCGTAACAAATTTTAGAAATAAGTTGATTTATTTACAAGATTTATTTTATTGTGTCATTCCTCGTATTGAGATTTTCGTATTCTGAGTTACATATGTGTCAAGAAATACAATGGTTTCATGTGAGGAAATAGTGTGATCATTTAATACAGTTAACAATAAAACATAAAAAAAATAAACATTTACGAAAATCTCTCATCTGTCTCGACTTACTCTGAGATTAAAAGCCGCAACGCTTCAGGTGAAGAAAGCGTGTTTTGTTAATGGCTATGATTGGTAGAAAACAGGTAAAATCATATATATGCGGAAAATGTGCTTAGTGCAATTAACTTTAAGTAGGGGTAATGGTATAAGGCAGCGCGGTGCATGGTGAGTTCAGTTGACGGGTGATATAAGCAATAAAGTCATAAAAAATCACGAAGCTCGTGGAGCCATGGGTCGCGTTGCCGCTAAGGTTAAAAAGGCAATAAAGTGTATCCAAAATGTTTGACTTTATGTCACATCTGTTGGTTTTATACGTTTATTGGCATTACGTGTCTTACTGTAAGGTTCTGGGATTTGCAGACGTTTATGGGTGTTAGTACATAAGCAGATGCATGAAATATTTATAAAATGAATTATGGTTTTGACACTACACATGATCAGTAAAGCTTCAACAACGACCAGTGCGTATAGTAATAATAAACTGGTATAAAAGTACAGTTAGCAGTGGACAACGCGAACGCAACGCGACATGCAATGTGATTGCTCAGTGCGTTGCGACAAAGAAAATGCTGGGAAAACGAAAATGGCACGAATAGGCAGCCATTCTTTTTTCTATTGTAAAGAGAAACCTTTACTCAATTTAATGACGCCAAAAGAAGCACTCGATCTCACACCTAAATATAACAAAATCATGAATGAAATGTTCGAACTGTAATATACCTCACTGAATTATTCGTCATTTTCAAACGTCAATAACCACAAAAAGATAAGTAATAAAAAAGTAAATATCATCTGAAAGTATAGTACATACCTACATGAACGGCTTCTGTAAGAAAAAAATTGACATAATTTGTTTACGACATACAAAAATGACTGTTTAGCGAACGGTGTTTCAGAGACTGATCAAGAGAGAAACGTGTACTATGAAAACTCTTCACGTCTAACAAATAATAACTCTTTACGAGTGAATAAATGAAAAAAACAATATTACCACATTGTTCTTCATACATTCAACTATATCAGGAAAAAAAATTTTCAGTTTGGACAAAATTTTTCAAATCGACTTTTGGCCAGCTTTTAGGGCCAAATACTCTACTGTGGGGCGGTTGAACCGCGCGGGCCAACCGCAAGTGTGGCGCCGGCCTAAAAGAAGAAAATGTACAACAGATTATCCAGTATTGTAGTAAAATAGTTCGACATTTTAAGCATTCCAGTGTTGCAACCCAGGCACTGAAGCGAATGCAAGAGCAGCTGTCTGTCCCAAAAACGACATTATTACAAAGTTGTTCTACGCGGTGGAACTCAACGTACGTCATGTTGAATAGGCTACATAAAAACAGGCTCCCAGTATCAAACGTCATCGCAGACAGAGCCATTACTTCTGCCACCGTAGCAGAATCTCTAGAAATTACTGAGAGACAATGGAGAACGATAGAATCTCTGTTGAATATTTTAAAACCGCTGCAACTGATAACAACACTTTTTTGTGGAGACAGCCATTCTCCTATCTCAATGGTGAGACCACTAACAAAAAAAAGTGATCGAGAAGCATATTATTTTAAGGGGTGATGATGACACGGTTTTGTATCAATTAAAGGAGACTTTGATTTCGAATATAACGAAACGTTTTAAACTCGACTGGAACGAAGGTGGTACTCTTTCACAAAGTCATGTATTCTGCTTCTTTGATCCGCGATATAAAAATCTGGAGCATGAATACAGAAGTACAACGTTTACTTCAAGAGGCACCTGTCCCCACTGTTAACAAAACAAAGTCACGCGGGAAAAGTGCTCTTCAATTTTTATATGATGAAGTTACCGACAACAACGATATTAACATTCAATTTGAAACGTATATGGCCGAGCCACAATTACGCTTCGACTTAGACCCATTTGACTGGTGGAAGGCTAGGGCACATAAATACCCGGTCATTCCCCATGTTGCCAAAAAATATTTAACGATTCCAGCAACCTCGGCAATGTCGAAAAGATGTTTTTCGTATGCTGAAAGCATTGTAACAAAAAAAAGAAATCGTTTACTCCCAGAGAATGTTAACGCGTTAGTATTCTTACACCAAAACAAAAGATTAATAGATTAAACTTTATTAAACAAAATCATGATGTTTTTTATTTTCATCTGCAACCTAGTAGGGTAATTCCGGGAGACGCAGTCGAGCTGGAGAGTTGGTCGAGTTGCTATATTCAGAGTCTACATCTGTGTATATGTAAAAATGTGTTAAGGTTCAGAACAATTAATTCTCTAGAAATCAACTGTTTCGACCAACTCTCCAGCCCGAATGCATCTCCCGGAATTACCCTAAATTATGTTTGTACCTACCTGTCGCAAACTATTTGCGTAAAATTTAAACATTCGGATATTTAGTTAAAAAGTTAAATATGGATATCTTAATACACGTGAAACCGTATATTTCGATACACGTGTATCCGTGAATTTCGGTACACGGGTACACGGGTACACGGATACTACGATCCGTGAATTTCGATACACGTGTACACGTGTATTTCAATACCCGTGTATCCGTGTATTAAGAAGTACACGGATTAGAACACGGATGTACGAACTACACGTGTACACGTGTACAAGTCGTACACGTGAAATCTGAATCTCTAACCCTTATACCCTTATACCCTTATACCCTTATACCCTTATACTCTTACACCCTTATATACCTTTATAACCTTATACCCTTATACCCTTACACTTACCCTAGTAGCATTTGGTGTTGGCATACAGTTGGGCCACGAACATAATATTAGTTGGCCAACAGTTAGATTTGGCACTTTTTTTCAGGTTGGGCCAACAACAGATGGCCAAGGTAGGCTTTCCCACTGTTGCCCAACTATTTATAGGGCCTGCCGTACTACATGCAATAGTAATCCAACGGTAGGCACACGGTTGGATTTTGAATTATACTTATTATTTATAGGTAATGGGAAAATGTTAAAATTTCAACTGGTAAAATTAAAAAGTATCTGCCTGTACGGTTGCTTCCTGATATTTTTAATTTCACCAGTTAATCATAAGTGAGAACAATGTAGATATATGCATAATATTAAGATATTTATTATAAATCATAGTACAACTTTTATAAAAGTTTATAATTGAAGGCTCGGATGCAATAAGGGGACTAGCGCTCAAAAATGGGAAAAATTATTGTGCAAGTTTGGACAATAATTTTTCCCATTTTCGAGAGCTAGTAAAAATTGATGATGTTTTAATAACTTTAGCAAATCATTCAAAGCAGAATGGGAAATATTGTGTTCATGAGCCCACGAAATCAGAGATGAGTCAAGATTGGTGTCCTGACATGTAATATCAGTTCTCAAAGCAGAATTATCTCTGGTAGAATTATCACTGGTAGAATTATCGCTGGTAGATTTATCACGGGTGAAAGTTATTTCACCTGAACCATTACAAGAGACCACATCGCTTCCATTATACAATGATGGCCCTAAATACGAATTATTATTAGACGTACATGTGGAATCACCATTGATTTGTAGTTCTCGTCTAATTTTAGCCTTTGTTACAATCCGATGCCGCGTTTTTGTTCTTTTTGATAGACAAGAATACTGTCGCAAAGAATTACTGTTTTCCATTTCCTCTTTTCTGCTCTCTGCCTCCATCCCTATCCTTTGCAAACCTGAACCAGCTTGTGATAACATCAGTTATTTCTGCATTGCTTGCTTTTTCCGCCACTTTGTTTCTACGTACAGCACCTGTAATATAATCATCATCATTAGTCATATATTACATCCGACTGCAGGGTCCAGAATATATATTGCATTTCGCAGCCGCGTCAGAAACTTTTTTTATATGATTGTAATGAGCAACAGTAAATAATAAATTAGATTGTTATGGACATACTTTGGAACCAAAGGTTAGTGATGTCTCCGCCTGTCGCGGAGCAAGACAGATTATATGCATACTCTTCGGAGCAAGAGAACCTAAAACGACTACTATCTAACGTAAATCTTTCAATTTATGTTTCTTATTTTTTCCAGTCCAATTACACTGAGTTGCAAAAGGGTTGGTAAAAACTCTTTCAAGTATCCTTCTCACGATTGTGGTAGTTTTATTGCCACCTATATAGCTTAAGTAATTTTCCTGCAACAAAATACCATTTATTTTCAACATCGAAAAATTAGAGAATGGCACATCAGTACTAAAATATTGACTTGATACTTTTAGTTACTTAAATAAAGAAATTGAAATAACATACCAACATCTCCTTGTTTTCCTCATCGTTCAACCAAGTTTCTATGTTGTTGAGATCCTCTATTTCCTTTAACGGTATAGATATGTTTTCGGGCAAAGAAGCTTGTGCATGAGAAGTAGACGATAGTTTCAATAAGATGTCATCTTGTGTTTGCTTTAATTCTTTCATGTCATGTTTGATATCTCCATGGTATTTACCAATCATATCTTAAATACAAAAAATTATTTAAATGTGTTGTACTGTCTATCTAACTGAACTTTTTTTTATTATCTACTTTTGTAAACTATACTGATGTATAATCATCAAGATTGTGCATCACAAAGCGCAGCACCATGTATGTATTATAAATAAAATGATATTTACCTAAACTGCCATTGATTTTGTCCAAATTGGAACTTTGTGTTATTTTCGTTGTTGGAGTGAAAGGATCTGCCAAATATTGTATCACATTAATTCATGTACTATCAATTCTGAAAATTTACTAATTCTATACTGCATTCTATTTAAGGGAGTAGACACGGGTAATGTAGCGCGCTGTATACCGACACAATCTGGCCCGAAACAGGGGGTTGGGATTTTTCATCATTCGTCCTTATATGAGCAGATTTTGGGCTGGGTTAGGACTCATTCGAAAGAGGAAGGTTCAATGCATAGCGCTCTTCTCATGATTCAACGAGATTGTGTTGATATCTAATAATATAAGTGTCCAAAGTAGAGCAAAAGTCAACAAAATACACCCGCAGAATCTAAGTATTTTTAGGTCACTAAAAGAGCTTTGTGACTCAAACGGTGAGAAGAGCGCTCTGCATTGAACCTTCCTCTTTCGAATGAGTCCTAAACCAGCTCCAAATTTGCTCATATAAGGACGAATAGTGAAAAATCGTGACTGCAGTCCCAAATACGAGTTCCGCCATATTGGCGATAATACAGAGCAAGTCACGTGACAAATTTAGTTCAGCTAGTGTACACGAGATGGCGCCTACTCGGGAGGACAGCCGACGTGGAATCATAGCAAAACTGAAGCGTTAGCTGGATACACAAGCCACAGTAAAAGCGTGATGCAGACAATGTATGAATTTTCGGACGATTGTAGGTTAGGTTATATGCATTTTAGGCATATAACTGTTGGGAACTGTGTACATTTACTAAATTAACGCTTTTAGTGTAACACATACATCACTTGAAATCGCTGTCGAATTTATGTTATAATTATATGGCCACATTATTTAAAATAAAAAAAGAGATTGGAACTTTTTACTAATACTGGAAATATTGATTTACTGATATCATATTTTCAGAATGTGGAAGTTACAGCAATTATTTGCAATTATTGCTCTTATTATTATTCTTCCGACTATTGTATATAACATACAACAAGGAAAAGTCTCCAAATCAGTCAACAGTTGACTCCCTGACTTTTTTTTGTAATTCTTTACGGTCCTATGCAGAGATGGGCATTATTTAAATAAAAGAATATACTTCCGAATGGCCCCAGTGACTGATCGACACGAGGTTTGGGGTAGAGTGTGTGTACCCTAATTCTAAAATTCTATTTAGCTTCGGGTATTTATTAGTTTCCTCTGTTTATTCGAAGGCCTTTCATCTTGGGCTTCGAATAATTTTTCATCTTTCATTATACCTTTATCCTAAGGTCGTATTCAGATATATTGGCCGGTCAATTCGTTTTCGCGAACAGCGATCGAGGAGTATGGTGGGGTAACGGGAATGCTGCTCGGCTCCGTCTGAATGTATCTGTATGGCTGTTATGACCAATACGAGATGAAGCTATCGAGAAAGAATCAATGTGCAGACCAATAAAGCTCCTGAATTTTTTCGGAGCTAAGGCACACCTATTCTGATGTGTATTTCTATGCTGACAGCTCGGTTTGGCCTATACACACCAGAAGCTTGACGCTAACCCCATCACTTCTGGCTCACTCTTGTTCTGCGAAGGCGAGAATGAGATGGAACGAGAGCGAGTCAGAAAACGTTGCAAACAGGAGCACCGAGGCAGGCAAGCGGTACCTATGGTGGGAGAATACGCGTTACGAAACGCACCGGCCAATATATCTGAATGTAAAGTCTCGTTAGCCGCTCGCTGGTCGGGACCGGCGTTGAGCCCGTATCATGAACGGAGCCCTAATTCCGAGGCTGAGTTTCTCGCTTCTTTCTGGCCGAAGGGGGGAGCGGGATGGAACGCTTTGCGTGCGCGACGGGCGCGAGCGCTCAGATGGAATCGTGACTGTTCGACGCATGCGCGCCACGGTCAGATAGCCAGGCACGGCACGAGTCTTTTTTGCGACATAACCGAGCTTGCCAAATTCCGCCATTTATTATAAAACATTTAATTCAGCTTCTTCATGACCTTACTCTAAACTTTTACACGTAGTTTAAAACCGTTGTAATATAATTTGTAGTATTTCATTTAAAAATTTATTTTCAACAATGCCAACAATGAAAAGGCCATTTTGCGCCTCTTGTCAACCTTACGCCCTAGCAGTTGCCTAATTTTACAGAGTAAAGTCATAAATAATCTCAAATAAATGTAATATAATAAAGGGCGCAATTTGACAAGTTCGCCTAGGGCGCAAAAAAGACTTATGCCCGGCCTGCGTCAAGATTTTGCGAAGCGGGTCCCGTGCTCACCGTAAGCGCTTGCGACCATCGCACACGCCCGTCGCGCACACAAAGGACGGAGTGTCAGGCGTCCGAAAAACGGAGCGAGACAAAATATCAACGCGTCGTCTATCTCGTACTGTCCTCGCTCGCTTTCAGTGCCTTCGGCGGACAAGAGTGAGACAAGAGTGGTGGGGATAGCGAAAAGTCCGTATCGTGTACACCAAACCGAGCCCGTAACGATCGTAGATGATCGAATAACCGACCAGCACCTTTGTTGCCCGAGCCGCACGAGATCGCCGTTGCTCGGCGATGTGTCATCGATTATATAGAAACAGAATTTGTTTTTTTTTTCATCGTATCAATATGAAAGTGACACAAATGGATTCCTGGCATTCAACCGATTAAATTGACAGAAAATAATTTAAATCAGACTATTTTTAACGAAACGGGCTTCCAATTCTGCAAACAAATTTTCACGTAATTTCCTTAATTATGGTCCGAATAATATCATTTTTGGGGCCAATTTCATCGAGAAAACGTGACGAATCGATTCACGTCACTGTCGCAAGGATCTGATTAAAAATGCAGAACTGACGATTTGTCACTGCTCAGTGCGTAACATTGTATGGCCCCGCTGAATTCGATCGTCGAAACCCACGAAACTGAGCGAGTTGCATGATTGCCAGCGTGAAGGACAAGAGAGGACTTTGCATGGCGATGGAAAGTCAGCCTTCTATAGAACTCAAATCGAGAAAATCTTTGCTGACAAACTTTACATATGTATATTCGCGTCAAATAAGTACTTTAATTGTAAAATTTAGACGACAAACTATTGTTGAATTTCGCCAGTTCTTACATATGCATCATCTTGGTTGGGAATTCCTGATCCCAGAGTTTCATGCATTTACCTATTGAAATGTTGCTTCAAGTCATCGGGAAATTGAATTGCTTTTTCTTGTACATACATATATCTGTTCGCGAGTAGGTGTCACGAATGACGCGACTTTGGTTTCCCAAATAAATTCACATTTATCAGGGCCCTCGTCTGAACCGCTTGACAAGGAGATTGAACGACGTAAATCGAGTACGAGTGAAATAGCGCACCAGCGAGAGACCCTCGGTCGACGGCGACTTGAGTCATCCAGTACTGAATACGAAAATGTTAATATTTCTCATTACACCTTGATAAGAGTGTTACCACCGATGGATTGGTGAGTTTATGTTCACGAACATGAGTCGAGACGCAAAGCATTTCGGTCTACTTTTTTTTATGAATATATGATTAGGACACACACTACGTTCACTAAAAATGGACCGAATTCCTCCATTTCTGACATCATTTTCATCGAGAAATCCTAAAAACTCCATTGGTAATAATTTCCTCAACACTTATCAAACACGAACATTTTATCTGGCCCGTTGGTTTTATTGCTCTCGGCTGTCAACGGGTGGTCTACGGGGGCCCGAAGGTCCTCGCTCGCAGCGAGACAGCAAAACGGTGGGATGGGTAGGTCTTTCCCGATAATCCGAGCCCAACCATTTGCATGCGCAGCTTCATGTTGCACGTCAAAAAATTCTTTTAATTACAATTAGTAATTCAGTTTGTAAGTGCAATTAAATTAGGCGTCATTAAAATTATTCACAGTTCATTAATTTTAACTAATTGACCAATACATTTATTTTTTAATTCATTAATGTAGTGCTCTGGTGAAGAACATCGTAATACGTAGCTAATATTCTACGCCCTAGAATCTACGATATTGTCAATGTGCAATTGAAACGCACGCCACTTCACACTATCGTTTCTTAGCATTCATACGGCGTGATTTTCTAGCTAGAGTCGTCAAACGCGATGCTCGCCAACAATCATGTGTCTCGCTGAATTTCGTGGGCTTCGACGCTCGAAACCAGCGGGACAATACAATGTTGCACGCTAAGCAGTGACGAATCTGAAGGTCTGCAATTTCTAATCAGATCTTTGCAAAAGTGACGTCAATCGATTCCTTACAATTTTATATATAATGTTTGTTCATAACTGCTTTCTGCATAGGATATTAGGATGTGTAATAAGTGTATTTCATGATCCGTTTCGGTGCTTTGCTAGTAAAAAAATTTCTAACCTATCAAACTTCATTTTCTGGGGACATCTATTTCCTCTTTTCACATATAATTCCTTACTGCCAACGTAGAATATTGTAGCATAAGCACATTTCAAGTAAATGTACAATGAATTTTCTACGTTTGCAGTACCATCCGACTTCCGTTTAAATTTTTATAAGGACAACGCAACAGCTGAGAATTTCTTTCCTTATTCAGAATAAAATTCGGAAATAGCAAACAGCTCCCTCTCGCGTTTACCAGGCAATCGGCGATCTATCGGTATTACCATTTCTGTGCAGAAAAAACCTGCTGTAATACCGACCTGCCGAATCGGCCAGGTCACGTGACGTGTCTACCCCCTTAAGGGGGTAGACACGGGTAATGCAGCGTGCTGTAATACCCACATAATGTGCCCGAAACATGGGTTTGGGGGGGATACGCTTTTCGTCCTTATATGAGCAAATTTTGGGCTGGATGAGGTCTCATTCGAAAGAGGAAGGTTCAGTGCACAGCGCTCTGGTCATGGTTCGACGAAATTGTGTTGATATCTAATAATACGAGTGTTCAAAGTAGAGCAAAAGTTGACAAAATACACCCGCATGAATCCAAGTATTTTTAGGTCACTAAAAGAGTTTTGTGACTCAAACGATCACCAGAGCGCACTGCATTGAACCTTCCTCTTTCGAATGAGACCTCGCCCAGCGTAAAATCTGTTCATATAAGGACGAAAAGCGTATCCCCGTGATTGCATTCCCAAATACGAGTTCCGCCATATTGGCGATAATACAGAGCAAGTCACGTGACAAATTTAGTTGAGCTAGTGGACACGAGATGGCGCCTACTCGGGAGGACTGCCAACGTGGAATCATAGTAAAACTGAAGAGTTAGCTGGATACACAAGCCACAGTATAAGCGTGATGCAGTCATTGCATGCATTTTCGGACGACTTTAGGTTAGGTTATATGCATTTTAGGCATACATTGACTAGGAACTGCTGGGAATTGTCTGCATTTACTAAATTAACGGTTTTACCGTAACACATACATCACCGCTGCCGAATATATTTTATAATTATATGGCCACAATATTTCAAATAAAAAAAGAGATTGGAATTTTTTAATAACACTGGAAGTAGTGATTTACTGATATCATATTTTCAGAATGTGGAATTTACAGCAATTATTTGCAATTATTGTTTTTATTATTATTCTTCTGACTATTGTATATAACATACAGGGTGTCCGCGGGAAGACTGGACAGCCGGTTTTCTCCTAAACTATAGGAGATAAAAATATAAAAAAAATAGGGAATTGCACGGTTCGAGGGGGCTAATTTATTAGCGCGAACGAATTTTGTTTTCGATTATTATTTTAAAAGATACGTTGGTCAAGTTCGGTTTTTCAAATGGAACTACGTTTTCTGAAGACCTGAGTTGATAGTGCGTTCCAAGACAAATTCAATAAGCATTAATGTATACACTTTATTTTCACTGGTTTTTAAGATATTGGGCTTGCAAATTTACTGATATTCACTGGAAGAAAACTGTCTGGTATAGCACGGACCGGGGACGGTCTTACTGGCGTCACGGGTAGGACTGCCTGTTGAAATAGATACCTACCTGCCAAAGGTCTGCGCCACGAATGGCAGGCCCAAAGGCTGGACAATTCTTTTCCGCCAGAAATGCTACTTAGGTAGGTAAGGAAAGTAGAGACATGATGGGGAAGCTAAGGAAAAATGCAAATAAAGTGGTGATTGTTGCTATTAATTAAGTCTTTATCATTCCAAATACAACTATAAGTTAATGATTTAACATTTTTTACACACCTTGGATTATCTGAGGTCCCGCGTCCAAGTGATTAAACTTTACAAAACAGATGGGAAAAAACCGTCCTCCCCCACTCGCTTTCGCCAGCGACCACACTATTATAACACAGTGGCTTCCTAATGATGTATTTGTCACGTACCTAGCATCTTTTAATTAGGATTTAGGGAGATGCCCCATCTTACCTCGCTACCCCGTCATACCCCTACATCCCCTACATCTGCGGTATCGAGAAGAGCACCGTTACTTTTATTTCGCACTTGCTTCTAGGCTCGGATGGCCTGGCTCGTGGAGCCGCGATCCACGAGCCGTCTGATTGGTCATGGCTCCGCTCGCCCGGGCTTGCCAAGCCGACTTGACGAGCTAGACGAGCCGAGCTAGTTCGCAGTGCCAGGAGCCGTCTGATTCCACCTGGAGAGTTGTCGGGTCACACACTGCACAAATGATACAGGGTGATTCTGGAGCTACGCCCGTCGAAGGATGCGGCCTGGTACCCCGTGGCGAGGACAACCCGCCCGCAGTGCCTCACCGAATTTTATGGCATTTTACGGAAAAAGGTACGAATCCTGGGCCGAACGTAGCGAATTGAGGTCGAGTCCCCGCAGTCGAGTGTGAAATATCAATTATAGCGTATTAAGAAATTCTTTTCTTCATCGTATCGAAAAGGAAGTGACACCAATGGATTCCTTATGTTTCTCTGATAAAAATCAGACCAAATAGCATGCAAATCGGACTACTTTGACACAAGCTATTTGTTTTCCCTATGTAAAAGTTGTCCGATTTACACGACATTTGTAATGATTTTCATCGGAAAACCCTAAGGAATCCATCGGCGACACTTCCATATCCATACGATAAAGAATAAAGAATTATTTTATTTCCTAAACAGATACAGGGTAATTATGGACCTACGTCCGTCAAGGAGATGCGACGGCCTGGTACCCCGTTGCGAGGATTACACCCCGCAGTGTCCATCGAATTTTATGGCTTTAGACCCTTGAAGGGGATTGAATACCATTAAAATCTGAGGAATGTCTAGGGTTTCCGTATTTCTCTTCAGATCTTTTCGAAAACCACACCCTTCGATTCCTTATGTTCCGCCGATACAATTGACACAAAGAACGACGTAATTCGGACCATAATGAAGGAAATTAAAAATTCATTTCCATAATCTCATGCTAATTTCGTTAATAATAGTCCCATTTGCATGATATTTGGTATGATTTTCAGCAGAAAAACATAAGAAATCCATTGGTGTCACTTCCCTTTCGATACGATGAAGAAAAGAATTTTTTAATACGCTATAATGGATATTTCACCCTCGACTGCGGGGGCTCGACCTCAATTCGCTACGTTCGGCCCAGGATTCATACCTTTTTCCGGAAAAAGCCATAAAAATCGGGTGAGGCACAGCGAAGGGCTGTCCTCTCCACGGGGTACCAGGCCGCCGCATCTCCTTGGCGGGCGTTGCTCCATAATTACCCTGCATCTGTTTTAGAAATAAAATAATTCTTTATTCTTTATCGTATGGATATGGAAGTGTCGCCGATAGATTCCTTGGGGTTTTCTGATGAAAATCATTACAAATGTCGTGTAAATCGGACAACTTTTACATAGGGAATACAAATAGCTTGTGTCAAAGTAGTCCGATTTGCGTGATATTTGGTCTGATTTTTATCAGAAAAACATAAGGAATCCATTGGTGTCACTTCCTTTTCGATACGATGAAGAAAAGAATTTCTTAATACGCTATAATTGATATTTCACACTCGACTGCGGGGACTCGACCTCAATTCGCTACGTTCGTCCCAGGATTCGTACCTTTTTCCGTAAAATGCCATAAAATTCGGTGAGGCACTGCGGGCGGGTTGTCCTGGCCACGGGGTACCAGGCCGCATCCTTCGACGGGCGTAGCTCCAGAATCACCCTGTATCATTTGTGCAGTGTGTGACCCGACTACTCTCCAGGTGGAATCAGACGGCTCCTGGCACCGCGAACTAGCTCGGCTCGTCTAGCTCGTCAAGTCGGCTTGGCGAGCCCGGGCGAGTGGAGCCATGACCGATCAGAAGGCTCGTGGATCGCGGCTTGTTTCGTATGACAAGTATGACGGGGTAGCGAGTTAAGATGGGGCATCTTCCTAAACCCTAATTAAAAGATGCTAGGCATGTGACAAATACATCACTAGGAAGCCACTGTGTTATAATAGTGTGGTCGCTGGCGAAAGCGAGTGGGGGAGGACGGTTTTTTCCCATCTGTTTTGTAAAATTTAATCACTTGGACGCCGGACCTCAGATAGTCCAAAGTGTGTAAAAAATGTTAAATCATTAACTTATAGTTGTATTTGGAGTGATAAAGTCTTAATTAATAGCAACAATCACCAGTTTATTTGCATTTTTCCTTAGCTTCCCCATCATGTCTTTACTTTCCTTACCTACCTAAGTAGCATTTCTGGCGGAAAAGAATTGTCCAGCCTTTGGGTCTGCCATTCCTGACGCAGACCTTTGGCAGGTAGGTATCTATTTCAACAGGCAGTGCTACCCGTGACGCCAGTAAGACCGTCCCCGGTCCGTGCTATACCAGACAGTTTTCTTCCTGTGAAGATCAGTAAATTTGCAAGCCCAATATCTTAAAAACCAGTGAAAATAAAGTGTATACATTAATGCTTATTGAATTTGTCTTGGAACGCACTATCAACTCAGGTCTTCAGAAAACGTAGTTCCATTTGAAAAACCGAACTTGACCATCGTATCTTTTAAAATAATAATCGAAAACAAAATTCGTTCGCGCTAATAAATTAGCCCCCTCGAACCATGCAATTCCCTATTTTTTTTATATTTTTATCTCCTATAGTTTAGGAGAAAACCGGCTGTCCAGTCTTCCCGCGGACACCCTGTATAACAAGGAAAAGTCTCCAAATCGGTCTACAGTTGACTCCTTGATTTTTTTTGTAATTCCTTACGCTCCTATGCAGAGATGGGCAGTATGTAATTAAAAGAATCTACTTCCGAATGGCCCCAGTGGCCGATCGACACGAGGTTTGGGGGGAGGGTGTGTGTACCCTAAATCTAAAATTCTATTTAGCTTCGGGTATTTATTAGTTTCCTTTGTTTATTCGAAGGCCTTTCATCTTTGGCTTCGAATAATTTTTCATCTTTCATTATATCTTTATCCTAAGGTCGTATTCAAATATATTGGCCGGTCGATTCGTTTTCATGAACAGCGATCGAGGAGAAATCAGCCATCACCATCTGACGATCGTGGATTTGTCAGTTGGAGTTCTCTAGCCACCGAAGGGTATGGTGGGGTAACGGGAATGCTGCTCGGCCCTGTCTGAACGTAGCCGTGTGGCTGTTATTTATTCTTATTGTCAGCGTAGTACATATGTAGTTGTGTGCGTCACGAAGTTATACGTAGACCAATACGAGATGAAACTATCGAGAAAGAATCAATGTTCTGATCAATAAAGTTCCCTGAATTTTTTCGGAGCTAAGGCCTCAGGTACACCTATTCTGGTGCGTGTATTTCTACGCTGCAGCTCGGTTGGGCCTATACATGACAGAAGCTTGGCGCTATCCCCACCACTTCCGGCTCACTCGTGTTCTGCGATGACGAGAGAACACGCGTTACGAATAGGAGTGTGCGGATCGTCCCGCGGCTCGGATTCTCGGCCCTCGGAACGGGTCCGAAAATTTCGGGCGGGATCGGGCGGAGTCCCGATACTTTCGTATTGCTCGAGATCCAGACGGTTTCAGGATCCCGATACTCGATTCGGGCTACAAGCATGACCGCCATGAGCGGGCAATTTGATTTCAGGTCGGCTTGGCAAAACTCGGACACGATCGGCTCGAAAACCAGCTATTACGAGGGGACCGAGACGGATAGAATTATGTATATCATTTATATCGATACCAGAGTGATAAGTTTTTACTTTCTGTCTCCTGTTGAATCATAATTTGTATCTTATTATTTATTTACATATATATGTATTTTCATTGCTACCAAATAGTCTGTGAATACTGAATACGTCCATATACGTACTTAAATAAATACCATGTTCAGAACTTGGGAAGAAGACTATTTTTATATCGACAATATTTTAAAATCTGAATAAAATATACTTCATACTTAGTACTTTATGTAAAGGGAATATATGTAGGTAATCAGGGTTCTAGAAATAAGATTTCACTACATAAACCGTGAATTTAGGTTTTATTATGTTTTCCAAAAGGCGAGAAAGTAACACGTGGTGTGAACTCTGTTCACGATGCCGGACGTCTGCGTCTCGGTCCTTCCGCCGCGCGCTCATCGGCCCTCCGGCGGTGTCGGCCGAGGTTTGCCGACGTGCTTCGGGTCAGCTAACTCGCCTGCTGTTACTAGGCGCGTTCCCGCGCTTATTTGAAATGTGGCGAAACGCCACATATATAGGGTATTATCTTTTTCCGGATAGGTTCAGATTTAAAATAGAAAACGTACGGACTATAAGCATACAAAAAGGAATATTTCCTAGATGTTTCATAATAACAACAATATACAGGAGGCGAATATTTTATTATTTCAAATTAACGTGTAAGAAACATAATTTTTCTATGTTCTCAGGTAATAATTTTAATCTATTACTGGTAACGATATCGTCCGATCGCGTCCGAGTTTTGCCGAGCCGACCTGAAATCAAATTGGCCGCTCATGGCGGCTATGCTTGTAGCCTGAATCGAGTCTCGGGGTCCCGAAACTGTCGGGATCTCGAGCAATACGAAAGTATCGGGATCCTGCCCGATCCCGCCCGTAAGTTGCCGGCCCGACCCGAGCCCGAAAAATCGGGTACCCGCACACCCCTAGTTACAAAACTCACCGGCCAATAAATCTGAATACGATCTTAGAAGTTCGAATAACAGACGAGAACCTTTGTGTCACGAGACGCGCGAGATCGCCGTGCTCGGCGATGTGTCATCGATTCTAAAGAAACAGAATTTGTTTATTTTTCATCGTATCAATATGAAAGTGCCACAAATGGATTCCAGGCATTCTCCCGATTAAATTGACCGAAAATAATTTAAATCGGACTATTTTTAAGAAAACGGGCTTTCAATTCTGCAAACAATTTTTCACGTAATTTCCTTAATTTTGGTCCGAATTATATCATTTTTGGGGCCAATTTGATCGAGAAAACATGAGGAATCGACTGACGCCACTTTCGCAAAGATCTGATTAGAAATGCAGAACAGCAGATTTGTCACTGGTTAGCGCGCAACATTGTATGGCCCCGCTGGTTTCGAGCATCGATTTCTTGCCAGCGTGCAGCACAAGAGGGGACTTTTCATGGCGAAGGAAAGTCAGCCTTATATAGAACTCAAATCGAGAAAGACTGACTAACTTTATATTCATGTCAAACAAATACTTGTAAAATTTAGACGACAAACTATTGTTGAATATCGCCAGTTCTTTCATATGCATCACTTGGTTGGGAATTCCTGATCCCACCTTTTCATGCATTTACCTATTGAAATGTTGCTTCAAGTCATCGGGAAATTGAATTGCTTTTTCTTGTACATACATATATCTGATAAGATTATAGGGTAAAAGAAAGATACACTTCTCTTTGATCAGGTTTATGATGAACGATAAACTTTTATAATGTGTTATTTGCTTAATGGCCTTCTTATCAGCTCGGCGATTCTATAGGAACTAGAACGACCGGTGTCGCCTGAAGTCGCTATGAGTGCGCGCATGCGCGTTAGACACCATACGCCATGACACCAGCAAGGATGCAAAACATAATATTTAACACTTCCGCCTTTTACATACTTGCTATTGAGCACACATTCATACTATCACGCAGTTGAACGAAATTATCCTTTGGTATTGCTTTGGTGAATACATCCGCCAATTGACTATTTGAAGGCACATACAGAACTTGTATTACGTCTCGTTCTATCAATTCGCGTACATGATGGTATCTTATGTCAATATGTATGGTTCTTTGGTGAAACTCTGGGTTCTTTGCTATTCTTATTGCACTTTGATTGTCTACGTGCACTATCGTAGGACTTTCTAGATTACATCCAAGATCATCTAATAGGACCCTTAACCACGTTACTTCTTTTCCGGCTAACGACAACGCAACATACTCGGCTTCTGTTGTACTTAAAGCTACCGATTTCTGGCGTTTCGAAGACCAAGTAACTGGTCCGCCTGCTAAACGGAATACATAGCCAGTGGTCGACCTCCGGGTCTCTAAATCGCTCGCAAAATCCGCATCTGAGAATCCAACAAGTTTTGATTCGCTTCCGCCGCTTTGGTATACTATTCCTAGACTAGTTGTCTCTATCAAATATGCCAATATTTTCTTTACCGCTCGCCAATGACTCAAATCATGTAGATTTAGGAATCTACTCGCGTTATTGACTGCGTAAGCTATATCTGGTCTCGAAACTATTGCAAGAAACATCAGCGCACCCACAGCTTCACGATAAGGTACATTGTTTACGCTTTCACACTCTTTTACAGGTTTTAATTGCACGTGTGGGTCAGCTGGTACGCTCACAGCCTTTGAATCACTCATACCACATCTTTCTAGTACACGCTTCACATACGCACTCTGATGGATGAACACTGTTTTTCGTTCTCTATCACGTTCAATCTGTAGGCCCACAAAACATTTTCCGTCGCCTACTGTTACATCAAATTCTACTTTGAGTCTTTCAACTATTGCTCGAAGAACCTTTAGTGAATCACACGCGATGAGTCCATCATCCACAAACAACGCAAGATACACTGTTGACCCTTCCCATTTACCTACATAAATACACTTGTCCGCGTCTGTTTCCATTAAACTGAACTGTCGTAAGAAATTATGAAACTTCTTGTTCCAGCACCGAGGTGCTTGCTTTAATCCGTAAAGCGATTTATTCAACCGACATACTTTCACACTCGCGACGTCTTCTCTGCCCTCGATGCACGTCCCTTCTGGAAGCTCCATGTAGATTTCTTCGTCCAAATTCCCATAAAGAAATGCAGTCTTCACATCGAACTGGATCATCTCAAGGTCTTCTGTTGCTACTCGTGCGAGTAGTACACGCAGTGAGTCGTACCTCACCACAGGTGCAAACGTCTCTTTGTAGTCAATTCCTTTTCGTTGCTGGAAACCTCTCGCACACAAACGAGCTTTATAACGGTAAATATTTCCTTCTGTATCACGCAACATTTTGAAAACCCACTTTGAGTCAATGGTTTTCTTCCCGTTTTGTCTCGGGATAACTGTCCAAGTGTTGTTTATCTTGTGTGCCGCCAATTCTTCACGTATTGCTTCGATCCATTTTTCTGAATCCTCGCTATCCATCGCTTCGTTGTAATTCTTGGGAGTATCGTATTCCGCTAGATGTAGCTCGTGCAGGTTTAGCTCGTATCTCGCAGGTAACCGTAGGCTTGCTCTGTCTCTTAATTGTCGAGGTTCTAATGGTAACACACTACTCACGGTACTTTGTTGACCCCCGGTCTCTGCATTAACGACTGATGATTCCGCTGGTGCATTACCGACAGTCTGTACTTCCTGTGTATGAATGTCTGGGGATGTAACCGGTGTGTTACCGACTGTTTGAGTACCTGGTTCCTCATCAGTGCTGTCGAAGTATTCAACGGGTACATCCATGTCTCTTGTCAGGCACACGTTTTCACTTTTGCGTACTTCGTTGAACACGACATTCCTTGATACATTCACTTTCTGCGTTTCAGGATCGTACACTCTATAATTTGTTGAATCACCCTCGTAACCCACAAACAGTTTTCTTCTCGATCTCGCATCGAACTTTTTCGTAAACTGTTTGGGCACGTGTACGAATACTTCTGACCCGAATACTCTCATGTGTCCAAGTTCTGGTTTCACTCCCGTCCAAATTTCACTCGGGGTTTTCTTTCCCCTTGTCTCCGATGATAGCACACGATTTAACAGATACACGGCTGTATTAACCGCTTCAGCCCATAGTTTTGTCGGCAAGTTTTTCGCCTTAAGCATTGTGCGAGCACACTCGACTATAGTTCTATTTTCGCGTTCTGCTTTACCGTTTTGTTCTGGCGTGTACGGCGCACTCGGTTCAAATTTAATCCCTCGATTAGACAGATATTGTTTCATGTTGTCGTTACAGTACTCCCGGCCGTTATCGGACCGCAGCACTTTTATCGAACAACCGAACTTATTCACGATTTTTCTTTCTATGTCTTTGAACCGATCAAACACATCGGACTTGTGTCTCATAAAGTAAACGTGGCGGAACCCCGACGCATCGTCTATGAAAGTCACAAAGAATCGCGCACCCCCAAGCGAGCATTCCGACATTGGACCGCACACATCGCTGTGAATGAACTCACCCGGTTTCGTGTTCACTTCCTTGTCAGTCTTCTTGAACGGTAATCTGTGGGCCTTTCCCAACTGACAGGCATCACAGAAGAAATCATCGTTGTCAGACACTTTCACGCCCTTAACGAGTCCTTGCTTTATTAACTCGGTCGGCGCGCGCTTGTTCAAATGTCCCAAGCGTTCGTGCCACAACTTGAGATTCGTTTCCGACACATTTGCTTCGCCGACATTTCGCGCCTTTTTTACTCGGAAGAACATTCGGCAAATCTCGTTAGATTGTTTAACCCCCATTGCCGCAACTACGTTTTTGTCTTTCACGTAAACACAGTCGTCATTAAATTCCACATCGAAACCCTTCGACGTGCAGACTCCGACCGAAAACAAGTTACTGTGCACTCCCGGTACAAAGAGAACATTTTCTAGTGTTGCCTCGCTCCACACACTGTTTACGAGTTTCTCAACTATTACAGTTCCTTCACCGACAATCTCACACTCTTTATTATCACCCAGCGATATCGTGCCCTCACACGGTCGGAACTTGGAGAACCACTCCCTCCTGTAGGTAATGTGTCTTGAGGCTCCACTGTCGGTGTACCAGATATCTTCCTTATCCAGCTTCAGCCACTTGTTGATAAGATCCCTTGAGGGTCTGTTGTACCGACTCGACACCGTAGCGTCGTTCTCCTCTGCAGCAATGAATGCGTATTTCTGTGACTCACCTTCGTCACTTTCACCTTGTTTCTGTTTACGTGCCGGGCAGCTTCGCGCGTAGTGTCCTGCTTTGTGACAACGGAAACATTTGAAGTCCCCTTTCTTTTGTCCCTGTCGTGATGACTTCTCGTCCTTGTTTCTCCCGGACTGTTTCTTGGTCGTTCCTCCTTGTTCGTTTGAACTTCTCATCGCTGCTAACGCCGATGTTTCGTTTCCTTCAGCGTCTAAGCGACTCTCCTCTTTAATGAGCCTTTCTTGTAGGTACTCCACGGTTTGCAGCTCTGGATCGACGCTGTCCCACGCTGTCTGCAGCGTGTTGAATTTCGGCGTTAGACTCGCCAATATTTTTGCCATTAGCATGACGTCCGTTACTTTTTCGTCTAGGTCCTTCAACTGCGACGCCATATTCTGGATCTTCGCCACATGTTGTATCACCGAATCCGTTGCGCCCATGCGGTACTCATGAAATCTCTGTGTTAACAGAAGTTTATTTGTGACGGTATTTTGAGCATGAATGCTACTTAATTTGTCCCACATTTCCTTTGCGCTGTCACAAGTAAGTAGAGGTTCTAAGTGCTTGTATTCGAGCGCTCTCGAGATGTAGCAAACTGCTTTCGCATCATCCTTTGTCCACGCCTTCAACTGTGTTTCTTGAGTTGCTGCCGGTTTTGGCCGCGTCCCGTCTACAACATCGTACACACCACCCGCGATCAACGAGGCTTTTATCTGGAATTTCCAACCAAGGAAATTCGAGCCATCAAACTTCGGTACCGATGAAACCACGTGTTCGTCCACCATGCTTTTTTGAATAGTAACGACTTTCACAAACCGTTATGGCTACCGCGTGCCCGGTTATTTTCGTTTCTCTTTTTCTTATACCTTTATACACGTACTTGAACCGTGACTGGGCCCATAACCTGATAAGATTATAGGGTAAAAGAAAGATACACTTCTTGTTGTTCAGGTTTATGATGAACGTTAAACTTTTATAATGTGTTATTTGCTTAATGGCCTTCTTATCTGCTCGGCGGTTCTATAGGAACTAGAACGACCGGTGTCGCCTGAAGTCGTTATGAGTGCGCGCATGCGCGTTAGACACCATACGCCATGACACCAGCAAGGATGCAAAACATAATATTTAACAATATCTGTTCGCGAGTAGGTGTCACGAATGACGCGACTTTGGTTTCCCAAATAAATTCACATTTATCAGGGCCCTCGTCTGAACCGCTTGACAAGGAGATTGAACGACGTAAATCGAGTGCGAGTGAAATAGCGCACCAGCGAGAGGCCCTCGGTCGACGGCGACTTGAGTCATCCAGTACTGAATACGAAAATGTTCATATTTCTCATTACACCTTGATAAGTGTGTTACCACCGATGGATTGGTGAGTTTATGTCCACGAACATGAGTCGAGACGCAAAGCATTTCAGTCTATTTTTTTTTATGAATACATGATTAGGACACACACTACGTTCATTAAAAATGGACCGAATTCCTCCATTTCTGACATCATTGTCATCGAGAAATCCTAAAAACTCCATTGGTAATAATTTCCTCAACACTTATCAAACACGAACATTTTATCTGGCCCGTTGGTTTTATTGCTCTCGGCTGTCAACGGGTGGTCTACGGGGGCCCGAAGGTCCTCGCTCGCAGCGAGAAAGCAAAACGGTGGGATGGGTAGGTCTTTCCCGATAATCCGAGCCCAACCATTTGCATGCGCAGCTTCATGTTGCACGTCAAAAAATTCTTTTAATTACAATTAGTAATTCAGTTTGTAAGTGCAATTAAATTAGGCGTCATTAAAATTATTCACAGTTCATTAATTTTAACTAATTGACCAATTCATTTATTTTTTAATTCATTAATGTAGTGCTCTGGTGAAGAACATCGTAATACGTAGCTAATATTCTACGCCCTAGAATCTACGATATTGTCAATGTGCAATTGAAACGTACGCCACTTCACACTATCGTTTCTTAGCATTCATACGGCGTGATTTTCTAGCTAGAGTCGTCAAACGCGATGCTCGCAAACAATCATGTGTCTCGCTGAATTTCGTGGGCTTCGACGCTCGAAACCAGCGGGACAATACAATGTTGCACGCTAAGCAGTGACGAATCTGATGGTCTGCAATTTCTAATCAGATCTTTGCAAAAGTGACGTCAATCGATTCCTTACAATTTTATATATAATGTTTGTTCATAACTGCTTTCTGCATAGGACGTGTAATAAGTGTATTTCATGTTCCGTTTCGGTGCTTTGCTAGTAAAAAAATGTCTAACCTAACAAACTTCATTTTCTGGGGACATCTATTTCCCCTTTTCACTTATAATTCCTTACTGCCACCGTAGAATATTGTAGCATAAGCACATTTCAAGTAAATGTACAATGAATTTTCTACGTTTGCAGTACCAGCCGACTTCCGTTTAAATTTTTATAAGGACAACGCAACAGCTGAGAATTTCTTTCCTTATTCAGAATAAAATTCGGAAATAGCAAACAGCTCCCTCTCGCGTTTACCAGGCAATCGGCGATCTATCGGTATTACCATTTCTGTGCAGAAAAAACCTGCTGTAATTCCGACCTGCCGAATCGGCCAGGTCACGTGACTTGTCTACCCCCTTAAGAGTAGACTCGTTCCGCGCATAGATATACTGTTGATTGGTAGGAAACCGGCAGGGAAAACGCTAATAATAAGACAAATCGCGTGTGTTAGGTCCGTCGGAGCTGCGCAGCTCGGTCGCAAATCGGTAGGTGCGTCGGTCTACTCTTAGGTAGAATTCTATATAGAACGTCATAGAAAACTCGAATTTTTAATTAAAAGTATAAACTGAAATGTCATTTTCGTCTGGAATTTTAATAACATTCTTAGTATGTGTACTTACTATTAAAAGGTGGGGCATCTAATTCTTCTGTATTAGACAGGCTATAAGGTAATAGTAATGGAGAATCTAAAAAGTAGCAAAGAAATAGGAATACTTAAAACATATTTAAAATAATTGATTGCACTGTTATGAAGTATAAATATCGATTCTTACCAATATTAAAATCTTGCACAAATAATCCTGGACTGGTAGTTTTATGTGCCAACAGCGGAGAATCTATAGTATAACAGTGTACAACAGTAAACATATAGGCATGTTAGAAGTGATAATAATAATTAAGAAACAAATATTAATTTTATTAACAATATTATTAAGTTTACTGTATGCAACATACCTATGACAGGCATAATTTTATTACGTGCTCTTCAAAATTCACAGCTATGTAATTTTATTTTACACACCACAATTTTAGTCACTTCAAAATAAGTTTCTGTATATGTACGTACTTACCAACATGACACTCGTTCGTACGTAATCTAAGAGCTGTGGCTTCCGATACTGGCTCAATAAGTAAAGGATCTATCCCCTCAAAAACTTCAAAAAAGTAAAAAAATTACGCCAAGTACATCAAATCAAGTAAATCACAAAACATAGAAGATAATAATAATTACAAAATTAAAAAAAGATGTGAAATCAAAATGAGCTGCCTGTACATAAAGATGCTGTCCAACTACGCTTTAGATGATACATCTACATATGCACAGCTAAAATTCCACTACTCATAATGGCTACTTATACAAAGCAAACATGTAAATCAGAAAACATAGAAGATAATAATAATTACAAAATTAAAAAAAGAATGAGCTGCCAGTACATAAAGATGCTTTCCATCTGCGCTTTAGATGACACAGCTACATATGCACAGCTAAAATTCCATTACTCATACTGGCTATATATATAAAGAAAAAATGTATTAAATAATATTAAGCAGATATATTTTTATACAAATAAATATTTTAATACGAATAAATATTTTATTCAAAATACTTGGCGCTGCGAAACCGAAAAAATGTTAATTGTCTTAGTATTAATTATTAATAATTTACAATTACTCCCTTACAATCTAAAATACATAAACATATACATATTACAAACGCAGTCAGATTTATTCTACATATACTTAACTCTAATATCATACGTAGCATATGCAAACGCACACATTCACGAACTCACGCACAAGAAAGAAAGAAGAAGATTAATGCAATTTATACATATGTATTCAGTTTAGCAACACCAATTCGGGGCGCAAGATATTCTATTAAATCTGTCCATAGCCACTCACTTGGACTAAGCGTGAGGAACCATGTAGCTGGTCCATAATGGTGTATCATTCAAGTTCGATTGTAGCTGATCTTTAGAGAATTGCTCTAGAAAACCAGCAGCTGTGTATTTTTCACGTGGATTTACGACGTTCATTTTGTGAAAAATTCCAGCGTTCAATTGCCGCATATTGGTATCGTGTAATAAATGAAAAATATATTGCATGTTCAATCGAAATTGCGAATGCTTGGACATCAGTTTGGACTTAATGAATTCATGATCAGTCAAACGAACCAATCTTTCTTCATGCTGTCCGTTCACCCCATAAGGATATAAATCTGGGAAACATTTCACATCTAAGTGTTCAGCACAATGACCTAACGGAATGTCACGAACTTTAAGCATTTGATAGAGTGCGGTAGCAGATTCATTAACCCTTTTGCCATACATTGGATGAATCGTAAATTGATCATAATATGAATCAGATTGTGACATTTGCGTCAATAATGCACGTTTGTGGTTTTCATCGATATTAAGTGTTTCACCTTCAACGTCCTCGATAGATTCGTTATTATCATCATTGGCAACAACTTCTTCTTGAAATTCTGTATCTGGTAATATGGCACTCAGCAATAAATCGTGCGATTGTGGTAAAACAATTTCTGAGTATAGAGGATTATTGGCTTTCAACCATACTAAGGCATTCCATACTTTCTTCAAGTCAACTAACTTTTCCCAAACTATTTTAGATTTTGTTGGAACGCCCCGCACCAATATGTATAATTCGTGATTTTGATTTAAAGGTTCAGTCGAAGGACAGATTTTTTTAAAATTTTCTTCTAACGGTAAAGGAAGGTGAAATGTTCTCCCCTTTACTTTTGGAAACATATGTTTATGTGGCATATTTTTACGCATTACTGTATCCATTCTCACAACCGTTTGAAACGGTTTAGCTCTTTGAATGAGAATTCGTTCGTAATCGTTCAACACTGCTATTTCTGGAACTGAACGTACAGCAAGCTTATTTAAAATACATTTTGGTGGTATGGAATCTTTGCGAATTTTATCGTGACAATATCGGCAAATAAAATGCATGTCACCAACTTTGTATCCAATATGATTTAACAATGTTTGCATTACATTTCCCTTATATGTTCTTTTAGAAATATCAAACTTACGAACCTCTCTTTGAAAACAGAGTTTCTCGCAGGAAACGCACGGGATGCGTGATGTGTCCATAGACCGCTTTGTGAAACCTTTAAATGCTAAATAATATCGAGATATAATCTCTTCTTCGTTCAAACTTACGTCAGTATTATTTTTTTGTAACGCTTCAGCTTCATTCCGAGCTTGCAGTGTTATTCGTTCAAGTGTTTCAAGGTCATTATCGTTTAAGGCTTTGTCTAAATTATGTAATTGGTCTTTATAAATGCTTGCTATTTTGTATATCATTCTCTTCAAATGTCGTAAATCCGGAAAGTGAGGTGCCAAAATCTCAATGGCTAAAAAATTGGACTTACATAGTTTTGGGTTTATGTAACAACCATGAGAATGACCAACTTTTTCAGCATGCACTTTATTAGAACAGCTACTGATATGGTTGTTTAACTTATGTACCTTTTTTAATAAGCATTCTAACAATCGTTTGAAGAAATCCTGTAAATTATTCAGAATTTCAACATCTTTTGTTTTACAAAGATAACTACAATGCCATGCTTTTGTCGCCTTCTTCGATTGCAATACAGGTAGAACGTTTATAGCTTTCCCTTCCGAATTCATTATGATTGATTCAGAACCGCTGAAAGTATGGTACGAACTTTCCGCAAAATATGATTCTGAAGAAGATGTATGTCTGGATTGTCCACACAAAGCATTAATCCTGTCATCAACTTCTAAACATTCTGCTGCGCGCGTTAAGGAAACTTCCACTTTTTCTTTACAATCTTTCAACAGTTTCGTCATTTTCAAAATGTACTTTTGCCTAATATGAAAACACCATTTTATTATACGTTCAGCTTCCAATCTACTTGCTTCTCCGGACGGCATGCTAATAACTTTTGAAAGTTTTCTAATATAAGTTTCTTTGTTATTTTTGGTTGCTATATTGTTATTTGTTACAGCAATATAACGATACTTTTTTATTATTTGCAGAGCAGCACGACGTTTTGCTACTTTATTATAATCATCTCCTTTACGTATTTCATGACAATATACCTTCCGCTTTTTGGACCTTCTTTATTTAGCTGATAAATTTTTTTTCGCTTTCCGCATATCACTTCTGTATTTGCGTCATACTGCATTTTTCTATTTTTTAATATACCTTCTTTGTGTGCGATATAATATTCATAATTAGAAAGTTTTTTGTCTTTCTCGCCTTTTTTACAATCTTTGCCTTCTTTCATATTCCACTCCTCTTTCTTTGCTTTATAAACAGCTTTTCTTTTTAAACTAATTTCCTCTTTATTCCTTTTATAATAATTAGATTTTTTCATATTCCACTCCTCTCTCTATGCTTTATAAACAGCTTTTCTTTTTAAACTAATTTCCTCTTTATGCCTTTTATAATAATTAGATTTGTATTCTTTTCTATTGCATGGTACGTATACATTGCTGATTTTTGACTTCGAAACAAATGGTGGATCTGTCTGAATTATATTTTCTGTATTTATAGTGACTTCTTTGTCACTAAGTGGTACATTTTGAACTGGAGATATTTCATCATTTTTTTCATGAGTAATGTCACTTTGACCAATTTTAAATGCAGGATAATTTCCACAAGAGAGATTTTTATTAATTGTATTACCAATTGCAGATTCATATTCATATATACAACGTGTTAATTGTTGATCCTGAATGCATGGAAAATGTTCTATACGATTAGATTGAAACATTTGGATCAAATGTTGACGCATCAACGCATGATTGTACGTTACTTTGTCTGGTAATATTTTGAATAATAACGAGACAGCAAATGCAATCGCAAAAACTCCGCAATCCCGAGTGTTAGGTTGAGCTTGTACACGTGGAAATTCAATAAATTCTTCGTCAATTGTACCGTCATGTTTGTTCAAAAAAGGGTATAACTCCTGCAGAAAAATTTTATGATGACTATGCAACTTCGAGAAATTAAAAGAATCATAAATATAAATTCTTCTTTCATCATGTTTATAGAAGCTACAAACCCAGTGTCCCCCTGCACTGGTTTTAAAATCTTCGCTTTGGTGTAAAATCTGTATGTGATCCTGATTTTCAGGAACTGGTTGAATTGTACCAGGCATTTGAATTCTCCACGTCTCGCGTGGTTTATAATTAGAGTTAGCTTCTAATAATTTATGAAAATATTCGATATGATCATCTGCTAACCATTCACCTTTACTGATAATTTGCATGTTATTAACACTGAGCGGTGAGATATTAATTCTACGATTCATTACAGACATGACGAATTATACTTTTATTTATATATATAATAAAAGGTGGTTTGGTTATGATTCAATAATATATAATATATATATATATATATATATATATATATATATATATATATATATATATAAGCGTGCCGGTTATGCGCTCGCGGATGACCAACTTTATTGAAAGTGGTTATACTCGAGACACGGCGCACTGCAGCCGTTCAAGTGATGTAAGATAAGGCGCATAAGTATGCAGCCAATAAAGTTTACTCGGAATAGCGCACAGCAGCTGCTCGAGTGTACTTTATGTATTTTTGGAATACTCCAACCTATAAAAAAACGAGAAATTTGTAATAAACACTAATATCATACGTATTATTATAAATAAATGTAAAGGTCATCACTTACCAAATATAATATTTTTACTTTTGTTTCTCCTACTACGGAAAACAATACGTTCTTCAAAGGGTCTGGATACTAAAAAGATACACAATTAGCAAAAATCTGCGCAGACACTTATTTAACACGTGTAATGAAACAACAATAACCTATTCGTTAAAAATATGTTCGTTTCATTATGCGTACAGCTTAATTAAAAATAATGTCTGTATACATGTAATGAAACAATAACCTATTCGTTAAAAATATATTCGTTTCATTATGCGTATGCACGTAATGATATACACGTAATCTGTATACACGCAATGAAACAATAACCTATTCGTTGAAAATATGTTCGTTTCATTATGCGTACAGCTTAATAATTAACAATAATGTCTGTATACACGTGTGTTTGTAATGTTTGTTGAATATAATATAGAGAAGGCGGTAATAAACTTAGAAATGTAAGACACTGTTAAGGGACACGAAAACAAGTATAATTTAAAGTTTAACGAGACACGACAGTTATAACGAGATTATGTATATACACGATCACACGCAAATAAACTATTTACAGTAATATCTAATGTGCACCACTTAACTTAGAAAGAACTTAGAATTCCAGCAAGAGATGAATTCTAGCAGCGAGCGTTAAAGCGGTTATTAAGCAAGCGTAAGTGCGAAGAGTTCAAAGCGCCAGCAAGCGAAGCGCGTAGCGGTAAAGAAAAATACGTGTATATCGTAGCCGAGTCGCGAACAGAGAGGGCGATCCAGGAAATCACGCTCGATTTCCTGGAAGACAGAGTCTCCCCTTCCATCGATCGCGAGTCAACGGAAGGGGCAGTGATCGCTGCTCCACATGAGTAAGCGCGCCGTCGCCGAACGTCTAATTGTTTGATAATTGTGCCAGATGTCGCTAGACGGTTGATTTTCGTGTACATTTCCCGCCCGGCATTCATCGCCCGATGAATTTATCGCGACATGGCCGTGGCGCGGTGATTGGGCAAGCAATTATGGCGTGATCCGATCCAGCGGCAGTGGCGCCGCCGACTCATGTGAAGGCGTCGAGGAACGCAGGTGAAAGTGATCTAGTGAACCGTGGGATCATTACATTGAAGTGGAGAAGTGGTTTGTGTAAACGGTATAAAAACTAATTTACAAATTGGTCGTATTAATTCAGACCGAGCAGTCTTAATCGTAACGGCGCGAGTTAAGCCGTCGGGGCCCGTGTGTAGTTTCGTGACTCTAGCAAGTGGCCACCGGGCCGGGGATGTCAATTCAGATTTGACAATACACAAGTCGCCGATTCGAGGCTGCGGGCGTTGGTGAGTCCATTTGTTGCGTGCTTGTAGTGATTGTAAATACTCGGCGGACCACCGCTTCCAAAATTGCAACCGCATATGTTGCAACAGATGCCATCGGGACAGACGGGAGGCTGGGACGTCATCGATGGGGGGATCGGGCAAGCTTAGCAGAGCTTCGCCGATCAAGAAGTGGCCGGGTGTCAGCGTGGTGAGGTCTCCCGGGTCGTCGCTCATCGCCTGCAGTGGTCGGGAGTTTGGGCAGGCTTCGATTTGATGCAGCAGCGTAGTCATCTCTTCGAAGGTAAGGTGTTGTTCGCCTATCACCCTCCTAAGATGATACTTGGTCGATTTGACTGCGGCTTCCCACAGGCCGCCGAAGTGAGGGGCAGCAGGGGGATTGAATCGCCATTCAATACCGTCCTTCAGGAGAGCGGAGTGGATGGCGTCACGCCCGGAGCCAGCATATCCCGGTGTTCCCGGGCGGCTCCCACAAAGGTTGTTCCCTGGTCGCTCTGAATGACTGCGCAACGTCCTCGCCGTGAAATGAACCGCCGCAGCGCGGTAAGGAAGGCTTCGGTACTGTAATCGGAAACGAGTTCTAAGTGAACTGCGCGAGTGCTTAGACATACGAATAACGCGATATAGCCTTTATGTGTGCGTTGGCCTCGGCCTCGTGTTCTCAAGGTCCCTGCATAGTCTACTCCAACATGCAGGAAGGGACGGGCTGGTGTCACCCGCGCAGCTGGTAATTCCCCCATTAACTGTTGTCCTGTTGTAGCCCGCCAGCGTATACAAGTGACGCAGCGATGGAGAATGGCCTTGATTCGCTGTCGACCCTGGGGAATCCAGTACTTTTGCCGCAAGGTGGCCAGAGTAAGTTGAGTGCCTCCATGTAGTGTTCGCTGGTGGGCCTCATCTACCAGTAGCTCTGTCAGGCGGCTGTCTCGTGGTAACAGGATTTGGTGTTGTGCGTCCAGCGGTAGTGCAGCATGGCGGAGGCGTCCCCCGACACGAAGGAGGCCTTGTTCATCCAAGTAAGGGTTGAGCCGTCGCAGTCTGCTTCGGTTCGGCAATGGGCGTCCCCCTTCCAGCTGTTGGATGTCCGTGGCGAATTCCTGGTGCTGCACAAGTCGGAGCCAGCGGACTCGTGCTGCTTCGACCTCGGTTGGCACCAGACGACATCCTAGTGTGAGTGAATCCCTTCGTGGTAGCCACCGCAAGCACCAGGCGGTGGTTCTAAGAAGAGAGGTTATATTTGAGTAGTGAAATAAAAGTGGATTGCCCGTTGCAGGTTCACCCGACGTCAAGGTAGAAGTTGTTCGGGCTTCTAGGCCTGTCAGCGGCAACGTAGGCTGATTCTTGTTGTCCCAGCCGCCCGGTGTAGTCAGCCAGACCGGGCCAGTCCACCACAGGGCAAAGTCGGGCAGCTGACTGGGCGGCAGGCCTCTGGAGGCGCAGTCAGCCGGATTGTCCTGACTGGAGACGTGATGCCACTGGGCTTCAGGCAGCGTACGTTGTATCTCCGATACCCGATTGGCCACGTAGGTCTTCCAGCGTGAGGGATGGCCTTGGATCCAGGCGAGAGTAACAGTGGAATCGCTCCACAAGTGTACGGCGGTGCCACTCAAGTCCAGGCTCGCGCAGGTGAGCGCCATCAGTTTGGTCAGCAGGGCAGCGGCGCACAATTCCAATCTGGGTAATGAGATTCGTTTCAAAGGTGTTACCTTGGTCTTGGCCATGATCAGATGTGTCCGAGTGAGGCCATCGTTGTCCCCGACCCGAAGATAAACTACGGCAGCATATGCCCGTTCCGAAGCGTCAGCGAAGCCATGGATCTCCCGAAATTGAGGCGTCTGTTGTACGCCGAGCCAGCGTGGGACAGCGATTCGGTTCAGTTCAGGCAGCTCGTCGAGGAACTGCATCCAGTAGCCGGCTTCCGTCGGCGGCAAAGGTGTGTCCCAATCTAAATTGAGTAACCAGAGAGACTGCATAAATATTTTGGCGTTTACCGTTACTGGGGCCACCAATCCTAGTGGATCAAAGATTTTAGCGATGGCTGATAGAACCCGGCGCCGTGTTATGCCGCTGTCCGCTGCGTGAGGTTGCACTTGCACCCGGAAGCAATCGTCGACCAGACTCCAGTGGACCCCCAGCGCTGTATAAGTTTCGCCGGCCTGCCACTTGCAGACAGGAATGGCGTCACCGGCGGGCAGCTTCTCCATCAGGGCTGGTTGGTTGGATGCCCACTTCCTCAAATTGAACCCGCCGGCCTTGCAGAGTTGGCGTAGCTCGCTTTGTAGGTCGGTAGCTTCTTCAATGGAGTCAGCACCCGTCACGACGTCGTCCATGTAGACGTCGCGCTGCAAGATGGCCGCCGCTCGTGGAAACCGCTGCTGTTCGTCTGACGCCAGCTGTCGTGGGGTGCGAATGGCGAGGTACGGGGCACAGTTCAATCCATAAGTGACAGTATTCAGTTCGTAATCACTTATTTCACTGTCTTTATTAGCTCTCCAGAGAACCCGCTGATAGCGGCGATCGTCCGGGTGGAGAAGTATCTGTCGATACATCTTCTCGATGTCGGCAGTAAGGCAGATTCGGTGAACACGCCAGCGCAGTAGCAGCTGTTGTAGGCTAGGCAGCAAATTCGGACCCACCAGCAGCGCGTCGTTCAACGAATGTATGGTTGAGTTGCAGGTACTCACTCATAAATTCCTGGTAGGTTTGAGCGAAGACAGGTTCCTTTGCGAATTTATTCTCCATCCGCAGTAGCATGCGTCGGGCACCGTGACGTGACTCTCCAAGGTCCAAGGTGTCCCGGAGTGGCAGGCGAACCAAGTAGCGTCCGGACGGTAATCGCTGGTGAGTCGCCCGGTAGTGGTCCTCACAGGTTTGTTCCTCTGGGGTATAGGCATCTGATACAGGGAATTCTTCCTGTTCCCAGAAGCGACGAACCAGTGGCAGTAATTCCTCGTCGGAGGAGCATTGGAGGACGGAGCGGCTGCGTCCACCAGCTATCTCGTTGCTAGTGTCCGGCGTAGCAGGTCCGGACACGATCCAGCCTAGCGCTGTCCTCTGGGCCATCGGTTCTCCGTGGCGACCCTTGGCAATGCCATCGAGCAAGATGAGGGCAAATGCGTCGGCTCCTAGTAGTAGGTCGACCGGCCCGTCGGAGTCGAAGTTGGGATCCGCCAAGGTGAGGTCCTGCAGGTGAGACCACACTCGTGAACAGCGGTCGATGCGTGGCTGGTATGAGGTAATCCGTGGTAGTACCAGGGCGGCTACCACGTGTCGTTTGGTTGCATTGAAGTGAGCAGTGAACTCCAATTGCAACTGGCCGCGGATGCGTTCCGAGGCCTTACTTCCGACACCGACCAGGCGAATATTCGACGGTCTCCTTCGCAGTTGAAGTTGCTGAGCCAGAGCTTCCGTGAGAATCGACACCTCGCTTCCCTGGTCGATGAGGGCGCGTACTATTCTGGACCCTCCGTCCGGCTGCAGCAATCTAACACGCGCCGTGGCAAGAAGCACTACCGGTAAGGGGTTCGATAGGTAGGTGGAGGTATTGACCGTGACCTCTTGTGTGTCACTCGCGATCGCACTGTTTTCGTGAATCGTCGTGTGATGCTTTCCATTACACTGCTGGCATCGCCGGTCCAAACTGCAGTCCTTAACCTGGTGTTTGCCTAGGCAATTGTAACACAGGTTCGCAGCTTGTAACGCCGCCCGGCGTTCTGCGATTGTCTTCGATTTGTAAGATCGACAGTACAAAATAAAATGGTTTGCTTTGCAGAGACTGCATGGCTCCGAGGCGCGTTTAGATTGGCTGACTTGATGAACCTTTGTCGACTTCTGTGTTGCAGCTGGCTTCGATGTCCGGTTCTCCGGTCTCTTACACTGCTCTTCCAAGGCTTCAAGGGTGTTCACTCTCCCTTCCAGAAAGCCTTGTAGTTCGGCAAAGGTAGGAGGCAATTTCGTCTTGCCGATAGCAGTTTCCCAGTCGCGTCGGGATTGAGGATCTATGTGTTCCACAATCAGATGGATGAGCCAGTCGCCGCTGGCGTCGTAGGGTCGTTTCATGGCTTCTAGAGCCTTGACGGAATCACACACTGTATAGAACAGCCGTTTCAGCTCGGGTCCAGATTCCCGAGTAATTGTAGGTAGGCTGAAGATTGTGTTCATTTGAGCCTTGACCATCAATCTCTGGTTATCATAGCGATCCTGCACCAATTGCCAGGCAACTTCAAAATTCTCCTCCCTTTCAGGCATATTGCGGAGGAGTAGCTCAGCATCTCCAGTTAAGGCGCCTCGGAGGTAATGTAGCCGTTCAGCATCCGTGAGTGTCGTGTCTCGAACAACCAGCGAACGGAAGAGACCTTGAAAGGATGGCCAGACTTTGTGTTTACCAGCGAAGGTGGGCAACGGTATTCGGGGTAGAGAGGCTGACGGACGGACGGCCGCAGTAGGAGACTCGGCTGTTCTTTCGTCGCTCGCTAATCGCTCCAACGTACGCGTGGCAATGAGCTCCATCTTGGTTATATCCGCTAATTTGTCCATCAGTAGCGCTTCCTGAGTATTGAATACTTCCTCCATGCTTGCAGGCGACAGGTCCCTATCCTCGGAAATAGTCATTGCTTGCAAAGGCTAAATCAGATGCCGCCAAGGCCAACAGCTGATCATGCTGCGACTCGTATTTCGCCCAATTCCTTCTGAGCGTCTCTAATCTAGAGGCCACATTGCCCTTGGTAATATTATTCGCTCCTAGCTTTTTCAAATTCTCGAAGCATCGAGAAATTCGGCCGTTAAGGTCGCGCTGACTGCTTATGAGATGACTCATTGTTTGCAGGTGTGGAGGTCACGCGCGACGGTTGAGCGGCACTACCGAACGTTCGCGAATTGTTTTGCAAGTGAAGGTCACGCGCGACGGTTGGCCCGCACTACCTAATGTTCTAACTCTCGCGCACTGTTTCACAGGCACTGATCTCCGGCTCGAAGGACCATAAAATGTTTGTAATGTTTGTTGAATATAATATAGAGAAGGCGGTAATAAACTTAGAAATGTAAGACACTGTTAAGGGACACGAAAACAAGTATAATTTAAAGTTTAACGAGACACGACAGTTATAACGAGATTATGTATATACACGATCACACGCAAATAAACTATTTACAGTAATATCTAATGTGCACCACTTAACTTAGAAAGAACTTAGAATTCCAGCAAGAGATGAATTCTAGCAGCGAGCGTTAAAGCGGTTATTAAGCAAGCGTAAGTGCGAAGAGTTCAAAGCGCCAGCAAGCGAAGCGCGTAGCGGTAAAGAAAAATACGTGTATATCGTAGCCGAGTCGCGAACAGAGAGGGCGATCCAGGAAATCACGCTCGATTTCCTGGAAGACAGAGTCTCCCCTTCCATCGATCGCGAGTCAACGGAAGGGGCAGTGATCGCTGCTCCACATGAGTAAGCGCGCCGTCGCCGAACGTCTAATTGTTTGATAATTGTGCCAGATGTCGCTAGACGGTTGATTTTCGTGTACAACGTGTAATGAAACAATAACCTATATTCGTTTATGTTCGTTTCATTATGTGCACAGCTTAATTAAATAATAATAATAAAGCACACTTACATGTAAGAAAATAAGGAAAAATTTTCGGAAGCTGGGACCACAGACCAGGTATAGAATAGACCTCTCACTCTATTGTCTTCGGTGTCCCCCGATTTTGGGGCTCTAGAACGCCATTACCATTTCCGTGTCGCCACCAACGTTAACGGCTAAGCATGAAATAAGAGTGCAGCGCTATAAGCGGTAGGAATGAAAGTTGGAATAGCAGTGACAATTTATATATATACAAGGTGTCCCGATGTCAAATTAATACATCATTTTTAAAAGGCAAATAAAAATTTCTTCATTAAAGAAATAAATTATAACTTGAGAAAATTGTGAATTCTGGGCATTTTCACTGCCAAAAGTTTAGCAAATAATGCTTGAGAAAACATTTGTAAAGTGAAAAATACCTTCCCAGAATTAAAAATAAGACTCCAACTGTCGTTCGAATTCCTTACATCTAGATTTACTATGCGTAGGACGTAGCTATTCAAGTATTTCAACTTTTGTCTGATATTGCACGTCCAATACATCCTTAACGCGAAACGTAATGAAGAATTTCAATCGATAGATCGATATTCACTAAATACTTACTGTTATGAGTGTATGTATGGCTGACAATGCTCTTGCATTGTCGAATGTTTCGAATGTTTAACTAGCATCTGGGCCACCTTCAGCTTGTTGTGGTTCTTCTTCGCGTCTTCAGACAGGGATCGGCAGGCTTATGGAGGGGGAAATACCTACAGGAGCCTCCTTGTAGGTGTTTCCCCCTCCATCAGCGAAGCTAACAAACGTATCCCTGTCTTCAAACGATCAGTAAATATCATCATGTCGAAGCAAGACAATGTAAGTACTAGAATTACTATTTTCATATACACTTACTGACAAAAGTTGAGAAACAAAATAATCGTTTAGGATGTACTGTATATTCTTCATCTTCTGAGATACATACATTAGAACCAAAATTAGCACAAAGAGATAACATTTCATACGTCAATATACAATAAATGTTTTTTCGAATATACGCGTCTAAAGACTACAATTAATTTTGATCGCAGGAACGAAACACACGCTTTGTGACAAAAGTTAAGAAACATACGTGACAAAAGTTAAGAAACATAATTTATAATCACTTTTAACAACAAATTTACTTGTTTTTCGCGGTCTACCGGTCCGTGGCGCCGTTTCAATAGTTCTGTGTTCTTGAAATCGTTTTATAATCTTCGTGATAACGCAACGATTCACACCAAACACTTTTGCAATGTCAACTTTTCTCTGACCTTCTTTAAACATTTTAACTATTCTTTCTTTCACGGTTTCAGTTAAATGTTGCCTTTTTGCCATATTCAATCCAGATTATAATACAAACCACTTTCGATAATATCAGGAAGGAGACTGACTGACGGTCAGTGACCGTTTCCAAACATGTTTGTTTACATTGCGAACTTGACTTATTCGAGAAGTACACATGTTTCTTCACATTTGTCACAAGGCGTGTGTTTCATTTCGGCGACTAAAATTAATTGTAGTCTTTAGACACGTATATTCGAAAAAACATTTACTGTATATTGACGTATGAAATATTATCTCTTTGTGCTAATTTTATTTCCAATGTATGTATCTCAGAAGATGAAGAATATACAGTAAATCCTAAACGACTATTTTCTTTCTTAACAGATTATTATTATTATTCATATATATACTCTAGTCCTGTTATCTGTATTCGTTAGTTTTATTCGTGAGACATTTATTATTCGTGATTCGTGAAATTCATTCGTCACAAGATCCTTTGTCATGGAGCATCTAGTTCGGGGAAAATCTGAATTTATTCTCTGTCACGAATAAAACTAACGAATAAATTCCCACGATAAAAGTGATGAATAAATGTCACGAATAAAACTAATGAATGTGCATGTAAGCAACAACATTTTGAAAGCCTTGAGTAAGCACTTTGCCTATGTTAAGTATAAGTGGAAGTAGACCATATATATATAGCAAGTAAAGCAACAAGAAGATATTAGACACGTTGAAACATATTCTAATAACTTGTAACGCCAACGATTATAAATATGAAACACATCTGAGTTAAAATATGCTTCTATGTATCCAATATGTTCGTGTTGTATTACTTGTTATTTATAAAGTTACGGTCTACGTCCACTGATACTTAACGTAGGCAAAGCGCCTATCTAAGACTTTCATAATGTTGTAGTTTACATGTTCGTTTATGTTTAACTCAGATATGTGTGATATTTCTAATCGCTGGTGTAATAAATTAATTTTAAAATATACTTTAACGTGACTAATATCTTATTGTGGTATACAGGGTGTCCCAAAAATGTCGCGTTTCCTTGAAAGGGGTGACTCAGGGGGTGATTTGAAACAACTTTTTCCTTAGCGAAAATATTGTCCGCAGCTTCGTTAAGGAGATATTAACCAAAAACCCCGACCAATCAGAGCGCCGAGGTCCGAGGTCCGAGGTCTCGCGGTAGCGTTGGCTACGCGGAAGGCGACCGCGCTTGTACTACGAACGTACGAACAAGCAAGTCGGCATGCATCGACGGAAACCGCGTTACACAGCTTTTTTTTTTAAAGCAGAATCTTAAATAAGAATTATTTGAAGTGAGATGACAAGAAGTACGTAAATTTCGTTTTTAAATAAGGCATAAACTAAAAGGTAACGTAACAGAAAATGTACAAGTGATCGTAATTCATTATTGAGGTAAAAATCCGTAGTTTAACCACGGCCAACACAACTAAATTTAAATTGAGGCAAAAATCCGTAGTTTAACCACGGCCAACACAACTAAATTTAAAAAATAATATTACGTGTATGAATAAATTCTTTCCGACTGGAATTTCTATCGCAGTGGTATTCAGAAGCTGCCAGAAAAATGGCAAAAGGTAATGAACAATAATGGAAATTATTTCGATGATTGAGTTGTTTTCATATTTTTTAAATCGAATTGTTATTGTACCCTAAAATCGGAAAGAATTTATTTCTACACCTAATAATCACCAATAAATTAAACAAAACTCTCCCTTTCGGACATTCCTTTCCTTGCTTTCCTTCCCTTCTCAGAAACCTGTGTCACTAGGCCACTGTACCGATCCTGGTCATCGGCGTCCAGTGCTCAGCTGATCACAGGGTCAATGTACCGAATATTCACTTCACTGCTACTAACACTGTTCACTTAAGATATGTTTCGCGGAACGTGTTGTTCTTACGTTATAAAAATTGGTGGCCCCGAAAGGGGCCGATTACTGTTAATTACTGGGACGAGATTACTACTATTACCCGGCGAAAAGAAGACTCGTGGCAGACGGTCTCGGACTGTGCAGTCCGCTGCTGTGACGATTGGTCTCGTCACCTATTTGGGCACACTTTTACAGACGGGGCACACGTTTTTGGTTATTGGCTGAAGTTGCCACATGCATTGTCGCACCGCGCGACGAAGAGATCGAACGAAACACATCGAGACCGAGTGGGATAGAACTATCTGTAGCCTACACTATTGTTTTGTTTTGACGATCGTCGGTCAGATCTCCTTAACGAAGCTGCGGACAATATTTTCGTTAAGGAAAAAGTTGTTTCAAATCACCGCCTGAGTCACCCCTTTCAAGGAAACGCGACATGTTTGGGACACCCTGTATACGCAGCTTTTATGAACTCTTGATCTTTTTGACTAATTAATTGTTTATTAATTTTTGTAGAACATACAGGAGGCCACCCCACTGCCTGGTAAGTTTTATTAATGATAAACCTGCACAAGAATTAATGAATTATTAATAAAAAAATTTATATATACATTTATCAAATTTATTTTTCAGGACTCTGAAGATGATACAATTATGGTGGATGCCAGTAGTGGCAGCCACTCGGCTGCTGTGGTGGCAGCTGTGGATAATTTGGCCGACACTACCGCGCCACCGCCACCAACAACCGTCACAGCAGCCTGCGGAGATCCTGGCCACGGCATATGGTATTAATCCTTAATACTTTAGTTAGATAAAAAATTAGTAGAAAATTAACCATTGCAGAATTTTATTGAAACAAGTTTAAAAATTAAGATAGAGTTTCATAAGAATTAACCAGATTTGAGCATTAATTAATTATTTTCATAAGATCAAATAATTTACATGACAGATCAAATAAAATTGACTCCAATTCTTTTATTTTTACTAATTATAGGAGGATATGCAACCCTGCGCCACAAAAGAAGTGGCCGCAGGGTTAGAGCCCAGCAGCAATACTGGGCCGCCCTTCAGGTGGTGCGGGAGCAGGCTCGGAGTCTCCGCGCGCAAGCGAGCACGCTCCAAGCGCTGGTCATGGCGCAGTGCCGTGGCCGGGGCCGTGGTCGCGGTCGTGGCGGCCGTAGTTTATAAAATTATATATATATTTTAATGTAATTTGTAAATAATATATATTAAATATTAAACATATATATATGCTTTTCATTTGTCGGTATGGGTAGTAGGGTGGGCCAAAAAATCAAATTTTCGAAACTCGAAACAGCCTAGGAGAAAAAGTTGCGTCTGGGGTTGCGTCTAACAATGCAATAATAACTTATATCGTTGTAATCGCGAGAGTTCATAGAATAATATAATGTAACAAGCAACCGAATAACTATTACTGTTTGAACTAAAAAAATGTTGAAAGTTGAAAATTTGCATTTTTTCCAAATCGAATTTCTCGAATAATATTTTCCGATGCTCAACAGTGAAATATGAAAATATATAAGGGTATAAGGGTAATAAGGGTAAAGGGTAATAAGGGTAAAGGGTAATAAGGGTAAAGGGTAATAAGGGTAAAGGGTAATAAGGGTAAAGGGTAATAAGGGTAAAGGGTAATAAGGGTAAAGGGTAATAAGGGTAAAGGGTAATAAGGGTAAAGGGTAATAAGGGTAAAGGGTAATAAGGGTAAAGGGTAATAAGGGTAAAGGGTAATAAGGGTAAAGGGTAATAAGGGTAAAGGGTAATAAGGGTAAAGGGTAATAAGGGTAAAGGGTAATAAGGGTAAAGGGTAATAAGGGTAAAGGGTAATAAGGGTAAAGGGTAATAAGGGTAAAGGGTAATAAGGGTAAAGGGTAATAAGGGTAAAGGGTAATAAGGGTAAAGGGTAATAAGGGTAAAGGGTAATAAGGGTAAAGGGTAATAAGGGTAAAGGGTAATAAGGGTAAAGGGTAATAAGGGTAAAGGGTAATAAGGGTAAAGGGTAATAAGGGTAAAGGGTAATAAGGGTAAAGGGTAATAAGGGTAAAGGGTAATAAGGGTAAAGGGTAATAAGGGTAAAGGGTAATAAGGGTAAAGGGTAATAAGGGTAAAGGGTAATAAGGGTAAAGGGTAATAAGGGTAAAGGGTAATAAGGGTAAAGGGTAATAAGGGTAAAGGGTAATAAGGGTAAAGGGTAATAAGGGTAAAGGGTAATAAGGGTAAAGGGTAATAAGGGTAAAGGGTAATAAGGGTAAAGGGTAATAAGGGTAAAGGGTAATAAGGGTAAAGGGTAATAAGGGTAAAGGGTAATAAGGGTAAAGGGTAATAAGGGTAAAGGGTAATAAGGGTAAAGGGTAATAAGGGTAAAGGGTAATAAGGGTAAAGGGTAATAAGGGTAAAGGGTAATAAGGGTAAAGGGTAATAAGGGTAAAGGGTAATAAGGGTAAAGGGTAATAAGGGTAAAGGGTAATAAGGGTAAAGGGTAATAAGGGTAAAGGGTAATAAGGGTAAAGGGTAATAAGGGTAAAGGGTAATAAGGGTAAAGGGTAATAAGGGTAAAGGGTAATAAGGGTAAAGGGTAATAAGGGTAAAGGGTAATAAGGGTAAAGGGTAATAAGGGTAAAGGGTAATAAGGGTAAAGGGTAATAAGGGTAAAGGGTAATAAGGGTAAAGGGTAATAAGGGTAAAGGGTAATAAGGGTAAAGGGTAATAAGGGTAAAGGGTAATAAGGGTAAAGGGTAATAAGGGTAAAGGGTAATAAGGGTAAAGGGTAATAAGGGTAAAGGGTAATAAGGGTAAAGGGTAATAAGGGTAAAGGGTAATAAGGGTAAAGGGTAATAAGGGTAAAGGGTAATAAGGGTAAAGGGTAATAAGGGTAAAGGGTAATAAGGGTAAAGGGTAATAAGGGTAAAGGGTAATAAGGGTAAAGGGTAATAAGGGTAAAGGGTAATAAGGGTAAAGGGTAATAAGGGTATAAGGGTATAAGGGTAGAAGGGTATAAGGGTATAAGGGTATAAGGGTATACGGGTATATAGGGGTGTAAGGGCATAAGGATGCAAGGGTATAAGGGTACATAAGAGTATAAAGGTATATAAGGGTGTAAAGTTATAAAGGTATAGAAGGGTGTATATATAAAAGTATAAGGGTGTAAGGGAATATATATGAGTGTAAGGGTATAAGGGTATAACAGTATATAAGGGTGTAAGGGTATAAGGGTAGGTATATAAGAGTATAAGGGTATATATAAGTGTTTGGGAATAAAAATACTTTCCCACACCGCCACACTTATTCTCATGGCAGCACCTCGCGGGCCACGAGTCAGCAGCGCTGATCGATTGACGAGCCGCCAATCAGCGGCGATCGATCAACTGTCGCCGCAATCGATGAACCAATCGGCGAGCCGCGTCGAGGTTCAAGCGGAACGGAGAAGACGCGGTCGCGGAAGTTGCCCATCTTTTTCATTCTCTTGTGTGCTCTGTACCAGGAACGTGTATTCTGTAATAGCATCGCGAATTATAGCATTTCCAAAGCCTTCTCACACTCATCTCACCGAAAATCAGTGTCTTGCTCATCGCGCAACTATTGTATTGTTCTCATCTCATTTTGAACTCTCAAGAACTCCGCCGATTAATATAATCGTGTGGAGGCCACGTGGCGTAACCGCGCGGTATCATTGTAATCATCTCAATCATTGCAATGCCGCGATAAGTATTATCGAGGTGTTCTCATTTGTGCGCTCACTGTGATTTCAAATAAACTGACAAGGTGTTTGCCGCAGAAAGTGATCCAGTGTTCAATAACCTGTCTTAGATTCCTCTCTCTCTCTTCTCTCTTCACTTACACAATCTCAACCTCAAACAATAAGGATATTTAATATATACTCTGCGGAATCATCCCGAGAATCGACGAACGAAACATGTGTGCGAAACTGATAGGTGTGTGTGTATACGTATTATGTCGACGACGACAAATTTTCGACTGAAGAAGAAAATTTTTCTCTCATTTCTGACAATTTCATGAGACGATATTACGATATCTCTAGCATGCGTAGACCGGTTTTTTGGAATTGGTCTTATTCGAAAGCTTATATGCGGTTTACATAAGAAAAATGCCTTTAAATTTAAAAAATATTGCAGGGGTGATGAGATATTAATGAAATAAGTTTCAGAATAGCCTGGCGACGAGTAAAGGATAGCGGTAGCCACAGTCGACATATATATGCAGGGTCTCGGAACATGGATAAACGGCAGGGGCAGTCGATTGACATTTATACAGGGTGTCTTTCATGTATACAGGGTGTCTTTCTTGTACTTGGCGTCGAGACGCTACCGCGTCTCCAGATACATATAACATAAAATATTGATATGTATGTTATGCATTTTACATATAACATAAAATACCTTTCACATGTTTTGGGGGGGGGACTGGGTATTTGATTTTTATTTGTTTTTCAGTTTCTTCATTAGATTCGTCATCACTATCGTAATTTATAACTTTCCTCTTCCTCTTCTTTTTTCCATTCTCTTCTGCCTCAGTTAATATTTCCGAATCACTTTCTGGTTTCTTACACTTTTCGCGTGCTTTTATCAAATCATCTGTAAAATAATTTTTTTACTTCTTGTATTTCCACGCAAAATATTATTACATTCATGTAAACCAAAACCTTCACAAAGTTCTAATAAACATTTATGAATTGTTTTAGAATAGAAATTTACATAGTATAATATATAAAAATGAAACGTCAGTGTGCATGTAACTTGTCCACGCCTAAATAGCTTTGTGCACTGCTACAACAAGTAATTTTAAGAAAATCACAAACTCACCTGTTTCGTAAAATATACGTTTTATAGCATAAACTTGCCAATTTTCATCAGGCTGCGTTCCTGTTGTCAGGTACTTGTTGAATTTCGACATCAATTTGCATGACGGCCACAAGCATTCTTTTTTTCGTGGAGTGAGCCACTCGTCCCTCACAACACTTAGTCCACCATCACCAGATAACTCTTCGAATTCAATAACTTTAAACATTTTTCACCATAAAAAATTTAAAATGTGAAGTAGACCCAAAAAAACTCACGTTATGTATTTGGTGCACAGGCTACAGTTATCGTATACGTACGAACACGAACGAATACCTTGATCATCCGTAGCAATCCGTAGCTTACGACACGTGTCTCAATACCAGAGAATGCCAGAGAAGAATTGCCGTTTCCTCCAGCGCACCGCGTCCCTAAGTACTGGATACCTATGCCGACGAATATGGCCATGGTCACAGTGGACACGATTTCGCGCGAAACGAGCATCGCCCGATATGTATTTGTGTCATTTATTTCATCGAAGAATGAAAAAAGAACCAATTAATATCGCACGATTCTCGCCCCGTGCGAAATCGCGTCCACTGTGATTACTGACTACAGCCATATTAGCCATATTCGTCGGCGTAGGGATTCAGTACTTACGTCTTACAATCTTCGGCGAGCCTCGGGAAGGCTCGGGAGCTTAGGGACGCGGTGTGCGGGAAGAAACGGCACTTCTTCTCTGACATCGAGATACGCGTCGCGTATTTTTGTAAAGCACGCCTCAAATAAATAAAACGCAATCTATTCACATCTGTGAATTAGCAACGAGGACTCATTTTAAACCAGTTCTCTTCATACATATATGCTCTAAGATCCAGTATAACCGTAGCCTTAAACAATGTACAAAATGACGGACGAGACCATTTCGCTCGCGAGGCGGCTTGCGTAATGTGTCTTTATCTAAATGTATTTCTGTAGGGCATTACTAGTTGGCCCAAAATTGGTTATTTGTAGACAAATCACCGGAAGACGAGTGCAATATTAAACAGTTGGTCCAATAGGCGGGGTTTGTAGGCAAAAATACTAACCACCACCCAACTGATTCCCAACCGTAGGCAAATCGTCGGGATGCAAATGCAACATTCAACGGTTGGGCCCTGTAAAGGAAGTTTGTAGGCGAAACTACTAATCACCTCCCAACTGATTCCCAACTGTTGGCTACCGTTAGCCAACAAAAATGCTACTAGGGTATACTCTTATATACCCTAATACCCTTATACCCTTATACTCTTATGTACCCTTATATACCGTTATACCCTTATACCCTTATACCCTTATACACTTACACCCTCATACACCCTCATATACTTTCGTCGCCGCCGACTTTCGTCGACATAATATGTACAGGGTGTCAAAAATGCTGCGGGTCCTTAAAGGGGGTGATTCGGGGGATGATTGTAAACAACTTTTTCCTTTGCGAAAATGCTCTCCGAGGTTTCGTTAACGAGATAATAGGAAAAAGCACCGACCAATCAGAGCGCGAGCCTTCTGCTGGAGCTCCCGCGCTAGCGTGGCCGCGCGCCGAGCCGCGCTGCGACTACGAACAAGCAAGGCGGCATGCACCGAAGGAAATTGCTTAGAATGGCAAATGAAAAAGACGTAACAAAAAAATCGAAACTTTTGTCATGGTCTGTTTGCCATTTGAAGTGAACAATGAAAAACGGATAAATGGATGAAAATCACGTGTAATGTAAAGAGACGAATACCCAGTTGTTTTTTTTTTGACGAATCGAAAATAATAATTATTCGGAGTGAGAGGATAAGGAACACGTAAATTTCCTTTTTTAATAACGTACAAACGAAAAGGTAATGCAACAGGGAACGAGTGAAAAGTGGTCGTAGTTCGTTATTGTGATAAAAATCCGTAGTTCAATAACGGCCAACACTGTTGTTGATAATGAATAAATCCGTTTAAAAACTGCAAAGAAAAATTTGCGTACGGAAACTTGGAGAATTATCGCCGGAAATAAGCCATAGCCTGCGTTAGGCTTAAAAAATAATACTTGCCAATAATGTAACTAAAACTCACCCTTGTCGAAAATTCACCTGCAACTTGAAAACTTGTGTCACTGGGTCACTGAACCGATCCTGGTCATCGATGGACGAGCCCAGTGCACAGCTGATCCCAGGTATACGACACTACCCAAAGTTAAGGGTCGCAATGTCAGGTCAGCATACCGAATATTCAGTTCACTGCACGGCTACTAACACTGATCACTTTATTTACTTTTTATGGAACCTGTAGTTCCTACGTTTGAAAAATTGGTGGCCCTGAAAAGGGCCGATTGTTGTTAATTGATGAGTTGCTCCACGTGGCGACCGTCATTGTCCACGCATACTTCAGCGCGGAGAACTAGTTGTCTTTGGACGCCCCGTAATGTTTGCGGCGTTATGTTTTCCACCGCTGCGTGGATAAGCGCAATTGCTTCGTCAGGCGTGTCCACCGGCTGACGATACACCTCATTCTGAAATGATTGTTGTACAACAAATACAAAACGTAAGTAATAAAAAGAAATATCTACAACAGGAATAACTAAAGAGTAACAGCAATAATCAAATTACCTTCAGGTAGCCCCAGAAGAAAAAATCCAGCGGATTCATATCCGGTGACCGTGGGGGCCACGCAACGTGGGCCTCTTGCCCGCCGTGGCCGATCCACCTGTCCTGAAAGGTTTCACCTCAATAAGCGCGGACAATATTGGCGAAATGTGGCCCAGCTCCGTCATGCTGGTAGTACATGTTCTGTCGGATCTCATATGGAATATCGTCCATAAGATCCGGCAGAACATGTTCTAAAAAATATTTATACGCTGAGCCGTCCAGCCTGTCTGGCAGAATGTACGGCCCAACGATAAATTCGCCACAAATGCCGGCCCATAGGTTGATCGATCAACGGACTTGTGCTGCACGTGGACGAAGCGCTAGAGGATTTTCGTCGCTCCACACATGCATATTGTGGGAATTGAAGCAACCTTCCCTGTTGAAAATTGCTTCATCCGTCCACAATATGTTTGTGGTGAACGACGGATTCCTTAGCAATTCTCCCAACAGCCACCTGGAATATTGAACCCGCTGGATGTAATCCCCGGCGAGCAACTGTTGCACCCGTACATATTTGTACGGATGCAACCTGCGATCCCTGAGGATTCGGTGTATCGTCGTCTTGCTGACACTCGAACAAAATGCAAAAACATCCACTATTAGATGACATTTTTTTTTCTTAATTAATAATTGCTGCAGTTTTCTTGAACTGTGACTTACTTTAGGCGACGACTCAAGATGCGCACACTGATCGTGGGGGCGGCTTCAACGGCGTCGAGGATTCTCTCGATGGTGCCCGGATTTCGCGCTGCTGCGGGTCTGCCCACCTCGCTGCCTCGCGGCATCATGGACCCCGTCGAGAATAGCCTCGACGCTAACCGACGAAATGTATCCTCGTTTGGTGTTTGGATAGCAGGATATTCTAACGCAAATGCTCGCGCAGCAGCACTTGCGTCCCCGTTGTTCCGGGCGTACACCCAGAACAGCCTGTAGTATTCTTGGGCCGTGAACATTTCTGCAACGCGATTGCTAGCTGACTGACAGGATTTTTTCCAAGCAACTTCCGCTACCCCCAAGTAGCTTCTCTGGTTCCATTATGAGTTAACTCCCACCAGGCCAACAGGCTTTAGGTAAAAAGAAGCCAGCACATTTTCGGAACACACGTGTTTTGCAGAAGTGCAACGAACACTTTCACAAAAGCCCGCGCTCCGTCCATCTACTGCCAATGTACCCATTGCTTCGAGATAGAAAACAGACACAACGTGTATCGGTTCGAAAAGGTCCGAAGGGAAGAGAAGCAGAAAGTCTTCGAGTTGCTATAAAGAAGAAAATGCATACCATTCCTGTTTCCCCTTTCCAAAACCCTGAGTTCACTTTCTGGTACGAGACGGAACCAATTAAGTTATAAATTATCCGAAACTGTAGGAAATCGTTCTCTACCGCCGACTGGCGGGACAATACGGTCATAAACCGCGACCCTGGCGAAATTCTCTGGCTGATCAGCTTGATTAATTTTGGAGAACTAGAAATTACAGAGTATTATCCAACATCAATACGCCTCGTGGAGAGACACAGGAATAGAAGGGGTAGTCCGCTGACTGCGCGTAGTCCCGCCTGTTTCGTCCTACCCTCAAATTAAAGACGGATCCCTTATCTCTCGAGTATAAACACGTGCTCGAATTTCAAAACAAAAGCACGCGTTGACGAATTCCGGGCGAGAGAAGGTCGGCTTGAAGTCCGATTGGCCCTAATCTATCCAATCTGTCCTGCAGCCCTCCCAAACGGCCACTGACCTAAAGAGGCCCTCTTCACAGCAATATCTCCTCCCCATGGTTCACCTTCTCTCGCACGGAATACGTCGACGCATGCTTTTGTTTTGAAATTCGAGCGCGTGTTTAGACACGAGAGATAAGCAGGCCCGATTGGCTAGTTTGGGACCAATCGAAATTGAAGCCGACCTTCTCTCGCATGGAATACGTCGACGCGTGCTTTTGTTTTGAAATTCGAGCGCGTGTTTAGACACGAGAGATAAGCAGGCCCGATTGGCTAGTTTGGGACCAATCGAAACTCAAGCCCACCTTCTCTCGCACGGAATACGTCAATGACATCGAAAAGTCCTGCGCCCCGTCTCAGGTAAAGCAACCGCGCGCGATTACAGTCACCTGATCGTACCGCTACAACCACATATTTCTTCAGTGAGGTCAAATAATAGGTCGACAGAAGAATTGCAAGAGAATTTTACTAACCCATTCTTGGCCAATGACAAGCTTGTTTCCAGCTTGTCCTTATCTTGATTATTTGTTGAAAAAATGTGATTACTCAATGGAAACCACGAGAAGGTGGTGGGTTTTTGCCATCAGGAGAGGTTAAGGATGGGTCAGGAGGATGGAAGTAAGAAGGCCCGGTCATAAATTTGAAACACCCGTGATCGGCCATGTACCTTAATTCTTTCGATTGCCAGACTTCCCTCGTTTCGTATTACTTCTGATCAATCGTAAAAACTAACTGCGTTGATCGTCAACGTAGTCTAAAGAAGGTCGCGGTTTATGACCGTATTGTTCCTTGAGTCGACGGTCGAGAACAGTGCGCCACGGTCACCTTCTCGTGGTTTCCATTGAGCAATGACACTTTTTCAACAAATAATCAAGATAAGGACAAGCTGGAATCAAGCTTGTCATTAGCCAATAGTGGGTTAGTAAAATTCTCCTGCGATTCTTCTGTCGACCTATTATTTGACCTCACTGAAGAAATATGGGGTTGTAGCGGTACGGTCAGGTGACTGTAATCGCGCGCGGTTGCTTTACCTGAGACGGGGCGCAGGACTTTTCGATGTCATTGACGTATTCCGTGCGAGAGAAGGTGGGCTTGAGTTTCGATTGGTCCCAAACTAGCCAATCGGGCCTGCTTATCACTCGTGTCTAAACACACGCTCGAATTTCAAAACAAAAGCACGCGACGACGTATTCCGTGCGAGAGAAGGTGGGCCTTGGGGAGGAGATATTGCTGTGAAGAGGGCCTCTTCAGGACAGTGGCCGTTTTGGAGGGCTGCAGTACAGATTGGATAGATTAGGGCCAATCGGACTTCAAGCCGACCTTCTCTCGCCCGTGTTACGCGGTTGCATATGCAAGCGTGGAGTCCTGATAATCGATATATAAAAACGACCTCGTCGGAGGAATGCTACGTGCGTTACAGTACAAATTCTTAGTTAATTATTTAAAGAATTATTTTTAATTATTTTTTTATGGGTTAAAGATCTAGTCCTATACAGGCCCCGCATTGAGTGACTTTCACGATCGCACAGGTTTCTCGGTAAATAACTTCTGCTCGGGTGTAAAATTCAAATGTGAATAGTTATCCCCTTTATTCTTTTATACTTTCTACCAAGCGTTAGAGAGGCTGAAAGGGTGACCCCAGAATATCGGCTAACGCCAATATTGACCCTCCGTTACCTCTGCTTTAGCAATAATGGAATTGCTTACGTGAATATAAACCTTACATGAAACGGCGCTCGCCGTTCATGTGCAACTCACCCACTCTATCGATCAATTCTATAACGTACGAATTTTAAATCCTTTTTGGTATTGCCTTTGGATTATACGACTTGTATTCTGTGCCTGAGAAAGAAAGAATCGCACTCACTCTCGATATTTACGAATATGTATAGGAAAAGATTAAACACACACACACACATGAGATCGAACTGAAGGTTGATCTCAACACGATTAAATAAGGTAATGCGAAAAATATTAGACGAACGTAAACGCAGTGATTACACAAATAAGATAAAAAAAAAACGTTTAAATGATTATAGATACACGTGAAGTTATGCAATAATTTTATCGTGGAAAGGTTGAGTCACTAATACTGATGAATCTCCGGCTCGAAACGGAATTTAGAGTCAAAGAAGAATAAAATAAAGAAATTACGATCCACGGACACCTTGTCACGCTCTCCGCGACTGTACGACAAAGAGTGACCCGGCTTCGCGCTCTCGGGCGCGTCCAGCCGCGAGGACCGCTCCGAGATAAGCTGACGCTGCAATCCCAATCATGCCCCAGCGACAGATGCATGAAGTCATTAGGTGTTCTCACCTTCATATACTTCATACTTGTGCGCTACCGGCGCCAAACAGGGTACTCTCGTCCTCACGCATTCTCGCACTCAGATCACTACTTTACATTGATGCGACGGTCCGACGGTCGGAAATGCGCTCGACGAGGTTTCACCAGAATGCTAGATGCATTGTCGAGACGCACTTCCGCCGCTTACATTTAATGAATTTCACAATGCATGAGAAGCACTCATTATTTCCGAAGGTCTTCTGAGAACAGTGCTGACGCGTCAGCACAGTCCTACGATCAGAGTATCGCGCATCGACCAAGTGTCGCGACGACGGCGGTCCCAGTACCGGAGGTATCCGTTGTCAAAGATAAAATTATTATTATACGTTAAACAAAAGTGCGCTCGAAGAGGTCGTTCCCAGAATGCTTACGCATTGTCGATGCGCTCTCTGATTGTTAACAAAAAAAGAAAAGTTAAATTATATTTTGATACATAACACCCGGAATTCGTCAACGCGTGCTTTTGTTTTGAAATTCGAGCACGTGTTTATACTCTAGAGATAAGGGATCCGTCTTTAATTTGAGGGTGGGACGAAACAAGCGGGACTACGCGCAGTCAGCGGACTACCCCTTTTCTACCTGTGTCTCTCCACGAGGCGTATTGATGTTGGATAATACTCTGTAATTTCTAGTTCTCCAAAATTAATCAGGCTGATAAGCCAGAGCGTTTCGCCTGTGTCGCGGTTTATGACCATATTGTCCCGCCAGTCGGCGGTAGAGAACGGTTTCCTACAGTTTCGGATAATTTATAACTTAATTGGTTCCGCCTCATAGCAGACGTGAACTCAGGGTTTTGGAAAGGGGAAACAGGAATGGTGTGCATTTTCTTCTTTATAGCAACTCGAAGACTTTCTGCTTCTCTTCCCTTCGGACCTTTTCGAACCGATACACGTGGTGTCTGTTTTCTATCTCGAAGCAATGGGTACATTGGCAGTAGAAGGACGGAGCGCGGGCTTTTCTGAAAGTGTTCGTTGCACTTTTGCAAAACACGTGTGTTCCGAAAATGTGCTGGGTTCTTTTTACCTAAAGCCTGTTGGCCTGGTGGGAGTTAACTCATATTGGAACCAGAGAAGCTACTTGGGGGTAGCGGAAGTTGCTTGGAAAAAATCCTGTCAGTCAGCTAGCAATCGCGTTGCCGAAATGTTCACGGCCCAAGAATACTACAGGATGTTCTCGGTGTACGCCCGGAACAACGGGAACGCAAGTGCTGCTGCGCGAGCATTTGCGCCAGAATATCCAACCATCCAAACGCCAAACGAGGATACATTTCGTCGGTAAGCGTCGAGGCTACTCTCGACGGGGTCCATGATGCCGCGAGGCAGCGAGGTGGGCAGACCCGCATCAGCGCGAAATCCGGGCACCATCGAGAGAATCCTCTACGCCGTTGAAGCTGACCCCACGATCAGTGTGCGCATCTTGAGCCGTCGCCAAAAGTAAGTCACAGTTCAAGAAAACTGCAGCAATTATTAATTAAGAAAAAAAAATGTCATCTAATAGTGGATGTTTTTGCATTTTGTTCGAGTGTCAGCAAGACGACGATACACCGAATCCTCAGGGATCGCAGGTTGCATCCGTACAAATATGTACGGGTGCAACAGTTGCTCGCCGGGGATTACATCCAGCGGGTTCAATATTCCAGGTGGCTGTTGGGAGAATTGCTAAGGAATCCGTCGTTCACCACAAACATATTGTGGACGGATGAAGCAATTTTCAACAGGGAAGGTTGCTTCAATTCCCACAATATGCATGTGTGGAGCGACGAAAATCCTCTAGCGCTTCGTCCACGTGCAGCACAAGTCCGTTGGTCGATCAACCTATGGACCGGCATTTGTGGCGAATTTATCGTTGGGCCGTACATTCTGCCAGACAGGCTGGACGGCTCAGCGTATAAATATTTTTTAGAACATGTTCTGCCGGATCTTATGGACGATATTCCATATGAGATCCGACAGAACATGTACTACCAGCATGACGGAGCTGGGCCACATTTCGCCAATATTGTCCGCGCTTATTTAGGTGAAACCTTTCAGGACAGGTGGATCGGCCACGGCGGGCAACAGGCCCACGTTGCGTGGCCCCCACGGTCACCGGATATGAATCCGGTGGATTTTTTCTTCTGGGGCTACCTGAAGGTTATTTGATTATTGCTGTTACTCTTTAGTTATTCCTGTTGTAGATATTTCTTTTTTTTACTTACGTTTTGTATTTGTTGTACAACAATCATTTCAGAATGAGGTGTATCGTCAGCCGGTGGACACGCCAGAGGAAGCAATTGCGCTTATCCACGCAGCGGTGGAAATCATAACGCCGCAAACATTACGGGGCGTCCAAAGACAACTAGTTCTCCGCGCTGAAGTATGCGTGGACAATGACGGTCGCCACGTGGAGCAACTCATCAATTAACAACAATCGGCCCTTTTCAGGGCCACCAATTTTTCAAACGTAGGAACTACAGGTTCCATAAAAAGTAAATAAAGTGATCAGTGTTAGTAGCCGTGCAGTGAACTGAATATTCGGTACGTTGACCTGACATTGCGACCCTTAACTTTGGGTAGTGTCGTATACCTGGGATCAGCTGTGCACTGGCCTCGTCCATCGATGACCAGGATCGGTTCAGTGACCCAGTGACACAAATTTTCAAGTTGCAGGTGAATTTTCGACAAGGGTGAGTTTTAGTTACATTATTGGCAACTATTATTTTTTAAGCCTCCAAATTTCCGTTCGCAAATTTTTCTTCGCAGTTTTTAAACGGATTTATTCATTATCAACAACAGTGTTGGCCGTTATTGAACTACGGATTTTTATCACAATAACGAACTACGATCACTTTTCACTCGTTCCCTGTTGCATTACCTTTTCGTTTGTACGTTATTAAAAAAGGAAATTTACGTGTTCCTTATCCTCTCACTCCGAATAATTATTATTTTCGATTCGTCCAAAAAAAAAAAACAACTGTGTATTCGTCTTTTTATGTTACACGTGATTTTCATCCATTTATCCGTTTTTCATTGTTCACTTCAAATGGCAAACAAACCATGGCAAACAAACCATGGCAAAAGTTTCGATTTTTTTGTTACGTCTTTTTCATTTGCCATTCTACGCAATTTCCTTCGGTGTATGCCGCCTTGCTTGTTCGTAGTCGCAGCGCGGCTCGGCGCGCGGCCACGCTAACGCGGGAGCTCCAGCAGAAGGCTCGCGCTCTGATTGGTCGGTGCTTTTTGCTATTATCTCGTTAACGAAAGCTCGGAGAGCATTTTCGCAAAGGAAAAAGTTGTTTGCCATCACCCCCCGAATCACCCCCTTTAAGGACCCGCAGCATTTTTGGGTCACCCTGTATACGTACACGCGTTACACGCTCACCGTCAGCCAAAAGAAGCTACACATGTTTCGTTCGTCGACTCTCGGGATCATTCGACAGGGATTGTTGATCGTCATAGTACATATATATCTACACTATTGAATTATAACTTGCCAAGTGTTAATCGCTCATATCATAACCTGCGAAGTTGTCCAAATTTGAAATGTCACGAGTTTTTACCCCACTTAAGACACGGAAGTATTGTCTCAATTAACAAGGTAAGTCACCAAAATTTTGTAATATTTATGTATAGAGTCGCAGAATTGTCCAGAAAAGGTCATATATTGTAACAATATATTATAACAATTTGCATTTAAATTGACATTTTAAAATGATATTTTTAATTTAGAGTTTCTATATACCTACAGGGTGTCCGCGGGAAGACTGGACAGCCGGTTTTCTCCTAAACTATAGGAGATAAAAATATAAAAAAATAGGGAATTGCATGGTTCGAGGGGGCTAATTTATTAGCGCGAACGAATTTTATTTCCGATTATTATTTTAAAAGATACGATGGTCAAGTTCGGTTTTTCAAATGGAACTACGTTTTCTGAAGACCTGAGTTGATAGTGCGTTCCAAGACAAATTCAATAAGCATTAATGTATACACTTTATTTTCACTGGTTTTTAAGATATTGGGCTTGCAAATTTACTGATTTTCACTGGAAGAAAACTGTCTGGTATAGCACGGACCGGGGACGGTCTTACTGGCGTCACGGGTAGCACTGCCTGTTGAAATAGATACCTACCTGCCAAAGGTCTGCGCCAGGAATGGCAGGCCCAAAGGCTGGACAATTCTTTTCCGCCAGAAATGCTACTTAGGTTGGTAAGGAAAGTAGAGACATGATGGGGAAGCTAAGGAAAAATGCAAATAAAGTGGTGATTGTTGCTATTAATTAAGTCTTTATCACTCCAAATACAACTATAAGTTAATGATTTAACATTTTTTACACACTTTGGACTATCTGAGGTCCGGCGTCCAAGTGATTAAACTTTACAAAACAGATGGGAAAAAACCGTCCTCCCCCACTCGCTTTCGCCAGCAACCATACTATTATAACACAGTGGCTTCCTAATGATGTATTTGTCACGTACCTAGCATCTTTTAATTAGGATTTAGGGAGATGCCCCATCTTACCTCGCTACCCCGTCATACCCCTACATCCCCTACATCTGCGGTATCGAGAAGAGCACCGTTACTTTTATTTCGCACTTGCTTCTAGGCTCGGATGGCCTGGCTCGTGGAGCCGCGATCCACGAGCCGTCTGATCGGTCATGGCTCCACTCGCCCGGGCTCGCCAAGCCAACTTGACGAGCTAGACGAGCCGAGCTAGTTCGCGGTGCCAGGAGCCGTCTGATTCCACCTGGAGAGTTGTCGGGTCACACACTGCACAAATGATACAGGGTGATTCTGGAGCTACGCCCGTCGAAGGATGCGGCCTGGTACCCCGTGACGAGGACAACCCGCCCGCAGTGCCTCACTCGATTTTTATGGCTTTTTACGGAAAAAGGTACGAATCCTGGGCCGAACGTAGCGAATTGAGGTCGAGTCCCCGCAGTCGAGGGTGAAATATCAATTATTGCGTATTAAGAATTTCTTTTCCTCATCGTATCGAAAAAGAAGTGACACCAATAGATTCCTTATGTTTTTCTGATAAAAATCAGACCAAATATCATGCAAATCGGACTACTTTGACACAAGCTATTTGTATTCCCTATGTAAAAGTTGTCCGATTTACACGACATTTGTAATGATTTTCATCAGAAAACCCCAAGGAATCCATCGGCGACACTTCCATATCCATACGATAAAGAATAAAGAATTATTTTATTTCCTAAACAGATACAGGGTAATTATGGACCTACGTCCGTCAAGGAGATGCGACGGCCTGGTACCCCGTGGCGAGAATAACACCCCGCAGTGTCCATCGAATTTTATGGCTTTAGACCCTTGAAGGGGTTTGAATACCATTAAAATCTGAGGAATGTCTAGGGTTTCCGCATTTCTCTTCAGATCTTTTCGAAAACCACACCCTTCGATTCCTTATGTTCCGCCGATGCAATTGACACAAAGAACGACGTAATTCGGACCATAATGAAGGAAATTAAAAATTCATTTCCATAATCTCAAGCTAATTTTGTTAATAATAGTCCCATTTGCATGATATTTGGTATGATTTTCAGCAGAAAAACATAAGGAATCCATTGGTGTCACTTCCCTTTCGATGCGATGAAGAAAATAATTTTTTAATACGCTATAATGAATATTTCACCCTCGACTGCGGGGGCTCGACCTCAATTCGCTACGTTCGGCCCAGTATTCATACCTTTTTCCGGAAAAAGCCATAAAAATCGGGTGAGGCACAGCGAAGGGCTGTCCTCTCCACGGGGTACCAGGCCGCCGCATCTCCTTGGCGGGCGTTGCTCCATAATTACCCTGCATCTGTTTTAGAAATAAAATAATTCTTTATTCTGTATCCTATGGATATGGAAGTGTCGGCGATGGATTCTTTAGGGTTTTCCGATGAAAATCATTACAAATGTCGTGTAAATCGGACAACTTTTACATATGGAATACAAATAGCTTGTGCCAAAATAGTCCGATTTGCATGATATTTGGTCTGATTTTTATCAGAAAAACATAAGGAATCCATTGGTGTCACTTCCTCTTCGATACGATGAAGAAAAGAATTTCTTAATACGCTATAATTGATATTTCACACTCGACTGCGGGGACTCGACCTCAATTCGCTACGTTCGGCCCAGGATTCGTACATTTTTCCGTAAAAATCCATAAAATTCGGTGAGGCACTGCGGGCGGGTTGTCCTGGCCACGGGGTACCAGGCCGCATCCTTCGACGGGCGTAGCTCCAGAATCACCCTGTATCATTTGTGCAGTGTGTGACCCGACAACTCTCCAGGTGGAATCAGACGGCTCCTGGCACCGCGAACTAGCTCGGCTCGTCTAGCTCGTCAAGTTGGCTTGGCGAGCCCGGGCGAGTGGAGCCATGACCGATCAGAAGGCTCGTGGATCGCGGCTTGTTTCGTATGACAAGTATGACGGGGTAGCGTGTTAAGATGGGGCATTTCCCTAAACCCTAATTAAAAGATGCTAGGCAGGTGACAAATACATCACTTGGAAGCCACTGTGTTATAATAGTGCGGTCGCTGGCGAAAGCGAGTGGGGGAGGACGGTTTTTTCCCATCTGTTTTGTAAAGTTTAATCACTTGGACGCCGGACCTCAGATAGTCCAAAGTGTGTAAAAAATGTTAAATCATTTACTTATAGTTGTATTTGGAGTGATAAAGACTTAATTAATAGCAACAATCACCACTTTATTTGCATTTTTCCTTAGCTTCCCCATCATGTCTCTACTTTCCTTACCTACCTAAGTAGCATTTCTGGCGGAAAAGAATTGTCCAGCCTTTGGGCCTGCCATTCCTGGCGCAGACCTTTGGTAGGTAGGTATCTATTTCAACAGGCAGTGCTACCCGTGACGCCAGTAAGACCGTCCCCGGTCCGTGCTATACCAGACAGTTTTCTTCCAGTGAAAATCAGTAAATTTGCAAGCCCAATATCTTAAAAACCAGTGAAAATAAAATGTATACATTAATGCTTATTGAATTTGTCTTGGAACGCACTATCAACCCAGGTCTTCAGAAAACGTAGTTCCATTTGAAAAACCGAACTTGACCATCGTATCTTTTAAAATAATAATCGAAAACAAAATTCGTTCGCGCTAATAAATTAGCCCCCTCGAACCATGCAATTCCCTATTTTTTTTATATTTTTATCTCCTATAGTTTAGGAGAAAACCGGCTGTCCAGTCTTCCCGCGGACACCCTGTATAATGCTTATAGAAATGAAGGGAACGTACAAGCTTGGATAGAAATGAAGGGGGCGCACAGGCTTGAATAGAAATTAAGGGGATGCAAAGGCTTGGAGGTTGTCCGCAGATGGTTAGATAGACGGAGGAGCATCTTCTTTCGCGCAAGTTTCTGCCAATTTGTCAAATAAGGTAAATCGACAAAATGTGTCAAAAGACACAGCATTAAGAATTAAGAAAATTATGGCGGACTGATTCCAATGTAGAGCAAGTCACATTAGTGAAGAAAGTACGCTGCAAACGCATCTCCCTTGATGCTTTCCAATCTTTTGTGAAAGGCATTCGCAATACTTTAATAAAATCCACAGTAGTTGCTACGCTATTCATTAATTTTAGTAGTTCCCCATTAACAATATTCTAATTAATGCACCAATAAAAATATTGGTTCTCTTCGTTCAATTTCGCCAAATTACCATTAGCATTTAAATTTCCAACAACAAGACTTTCAACCGTACGCTCTCACCTCCTTTGAACACATTATGTAGTCTCTAGACTTACTATAGCAAAAGGCCACTCTATGTCTATATGAGCTCTACGTTAAGTTGTATCCCCATAAAAAAAATATGGCTTTCATATATTTACAGATAATCGAAGCAGAAGATGATGCAGTGTGATCTACGTTCGACTATGTACGCACATATTTGCAGGTGGGGTTTTGCATACGCAATTATTCATTCAATGATCATGACATATGAGCATGTGTGATAATTTATAAATAATTAGTAAATGTGTCCTATTTCCGTTAACGATGCAGACGATGAGAATTATTTCAACAGCTGAAAGAGAAAATAACCCTGCTGCACGAGCAAATGAAACAAGCACAATTTCGTGTATATGTATAATATAAAATAAATAAAAAATTTGTTTCTTTATAATTATTAACGAGATGTTCAAAAAAAAGTCATTTGAATTTCAAGGATATAATAAAACACAATTTCACAGGATGGAAAAATTTGAAAGATCCTTGCAACAATTATGATAATTCAAATTCAAACATAATGAAAAAAATCGATGTAACTGCTTCCAAACAAATTATTATTGCAAAATTACATTTGTTCGATCACGATAGTAGTGGAACAACATCGAAAGTGGAAAATTTCTACATCAAAGCAATACCTACTACTAAAATACAAATGGTAGATCACTGTTATAAACTTAAGGGGGTAGACACGTCACGTGATCTGGCCGATTCGGCAGGTCGGTATTACAGCATGTTTTTTCTGCACTGCAATTGTATTACCCATAGATACGCGGCTGCCTGTGCACGCGAGAGGGAGCTGCTTGCTATTTCCATATAGTATTTTGAATGTGGAAAGAAATTCTCAGCTGTTGTGTTGTATTTTTTAAACAGAAAGTCTGCTGGTACTGCAAACGTAGAAAATTCATTGTACATTTACTTGAAATGTGCTTATGCTACAATATTCTACGTTGGCCGTAAGGAATTATAAGTGAAAAGGGAAAATAGATGATGGGATGTCCCCAGAAAATGAAATTTGTTAGGTTAGACATTTTTTTATTAGCAAAGCACCGAAACAGAAAATGAAATACACTTATTACACGTCCTATGCAGAAAGCAGTCATAAACAAACATTATATATAAAATTGTAAGTAATCGATTGACGTCACATTTGCAAAGATCTGATTACAAATTGCAGAACTTCAGATTCGTTACTGCTTGGCGTGCAACATTGTATAGTCCCGCTGGTTTCGAGCGTCGAAGCCCACGAAACCCAGCGAGACACATGATTGTTGGCGAGCATCGCGTTTGACGACTCTAACTAGAGAATCACCCCGTATAAATGCTAAGAACCGATAGTGTGAAGCGGCGTGCGTTTCAACTGCACATTGACAATATCGGAGATTCTAGGGCCTAGAATATTAACTTCGTATTACGATGTTCTTCACCAGAGCACTGCATTACTGATGAAAATGATGCCAAACATGGAGCAATTCGGTCTATTTTTAGTGAACGTAGTGTGTGTGTCCTAATCATGTATTCATAGGAAAAAATAGACCGAATTGCTTCGCGTCTCGACTCATTTTCGTGGATATAAACTCACCAATCCATCGGTGGTAACACTCTTATCAAGATGTAATGAGAAATATGACCAATTTCATATTCAGTACTGGATGACTCAAGTCGCCGTCGACCGAGGGCCCTAATAAATGTGCATTTATTTGAGAAACCAACGCCGCGTCACTCGTGACACCTACTCGCGAACAGATACATATATGTATGTACGAGAACTTGAAAGCAACATTTCAATAGGTAAATGCATCAAACTCTGGGATCAGGAATTCCCAACCAAGTGATGCATATGTAAGAACTGGCGAAATTCAACAATAGTTTGTCGTTTAAATTTTACAATTAAAGTATTAATTTCACGCGAATATGCATATGTAAAATTTGTCAGCAGTCTTTGTCGATTTGAGTTCTATAGAAGGCTGACTTTCCTTCGCCATGCAAAGTCCTCTCTTGTCCTTCACGCTATCAATCATGCAACTCGCTGAGTTTCGTGGGTTTCGACGCTCGAATCCAGCGGGGCTATGTTGCGCGCTAAGCAGTGACAAATCTGCTGTTCTGCATTTCTAATCAGATCTTTGCGAAAGTGGCGTCAGTCGATTCCTCATGTTTTCTCGATCAAATTGGCCCCAAAAATGATATAATTCGGACCATAATTAAGGAAATTACGTGAAAATTTGCTTGCAGAATTGGAAGCCCGTTTCGTTAAAAATAGTCTGATTTAAATTATTTTCTGTCAATTTAATCGGTAGAATGCCAGGAATCCATTTGTGTCACTTTCATATTGATACGATGAAAAAAACAAATTCTGTTTCTATATAATCGATGCCACAATGGCTCGGGCCACAAAGGTTCTCGTCGGTTATTCGAGCATCTAAGATCGTTACGGGCTCTGTTTGGTGTACACGATACGGACTTTTCGTTATCCCCACCACTTCTGTCTCACCCTTGTCCGGCGAAGGCGAGAGCGAGATGGAAAGAGAGCGAGCGAAGGCACTAAAAGCGAGCGAGGACAGTACGAGACAGACGACGCGTTGATATTTTGTCTTGCTCCGTCTTTCGGACGCCTGACACTCCGTCCTTTGTGTGCGCGACGGGCGTGCGCGATGGTCGCAAGTGCTTACGGTGAGCATGGGAACCGCTTCGCAAAAACTTGACGCAGGCCCGACATAAGTCTTTTTTGCGCCCTAAGCGAACTTGTCAAATTGCGCCCTTTATTATATTACATTTATTTGAGATCACTTATGACTTTACTCTGCAAAATTAGGCAACTGCTAGGGCGTAAGGTGGACAAGAAGTGCAAAATGGCCTTTTCGTTGTTGGCATTGTTGAAAATAAATTTTTAAATGAAATACTACAAATTATACTACAACGGTTTTAAGCTACGAGTAGACTAAGGTCATGCAGAAGCTCAATTAAATGTATTATAATAAATAGCGGAATTTGGCAAGCTCGCTTATGGCGCAAAAAAAAAACTCGTGCCGTGCCTGGCTATCTGACCGTGGCGCGGATGCATCGAACAGTCACGATTCCATCTGAGCACTCGCGCTCGTCGCGCACGCCCGCCGAGCACGCAAAGCGTTCCATCCTGCTACCCCCTTCGCCCATAAAGAAGCGAGAAACTCAGCGTCGGAATTAGGGCTCCGTTCATGATACGGGCTCACGCCGGTCCGGACCAGTGAGCGCAGGGTTGCCAGATCAAGCCTGATCTTTTGCCGGAGATTTCAATTTCGTGGAGGATTGGAGTGGGGAATGTGAGAAAAAAAGGGGCGAAGAAAAAAAACAGGCATCTAAAATTCATTATAATAATGACTTCTTATAAAGGAGTAATAATAATAATAATAATAATAATAATAATAATAATAAAAGTATTATGAATAGTTATTAGAATTTGTTACAGATTTTAATAGATTTCTATTTTGTTTGTGGCACGCTGCAACATACTCTGTATTCTCCCGGAGATTTTTATTGTGCCTGCCTGAGGCCGGAGACAACGGTTCAAAACCCGAGACTCCGGCTGAATGCCGAAGATCTGGCAATCCTGAGCGAGCGGCTAACGAGACTTTACATTCAGATATATTGGCCGGTGAGTTTTGTAACGCGTATACTCCCACCATAGGTACCGCTTAGCTGCCTCGGTGCTCCTGTTCGCAACGTTTTCTGACTCGCTCTCGTTCCATCTCTCTCTCGCCTTCGCAGAACAAAAGTGAGCCAGAAGTGGTGGGGATAGCGCCAAGCTTCTGTTGTGTATAGGCCAAACCGAGCTGCAGCGTAGAAATACACACATCAGAATAGGCGTGCCTTAGCGCCGAAAAAATTCAGGAGCTTTATTGGTCAGAACATTGATTCTTTCTCGATAGCTTCATCTCGTATTGGTCATAACAGCCACACCGCTACGTTCAGACGGAGCCGAGCAGCATTCCCGGTACCCCACCATACCCTTGGGTGGCCACGTAACTCCAACAGACAAATCTACGATCGTCAGGTGGTGGTGGCTGATTTCTCCTCCATCGCTGTTCGCGAAAACGAATCGACCGGCCAATATATCTGAATACGACCTTAGGATAAAGATATAATGAAAGATGAAAAATTATTCGAAGCCCAAGATGACCCGATGAATACCCGAAGCTAAATAGAATTTTAGATTTAGGGAACACACACCTTCCCCCAAACCTCGTGTCGATCGGCCACTGGGGCCATTCGGAAGTATATTCTTTTAATTAAATAATGTCCATCTCTGCATAGGAGCGTAAAGAATTACAAAAAAATCAAGGAATCAACTGTTGACCGATTTGGAGACTTTTCCTTGTTATATGTTATATACAATAGTCGGAAGAATAATACTAAAAGCAATAATTGCAAATAATTGCAGTAACTTCCACATTCTGAAAATATGATATCAGTAAATTACTACTTCCTAGTTAATTAAAAAATTCCAATCTCTTTTTTTATTTGAAATAATGTGGCCATATAATTATAACATATTCGGCAGCGGTGATGTATGTGTTACAATAAAAACGTGAATTTAGTAAATGTACACAGTTTCCAGCAGTTTCTAGTCAATGTATGCCTAAACTGCATATAATCTAACCTTCAATCGTCCAAAAATACATACATTGACTGTATCACGCTTTTGCTGTAGCACATGTATCCAGCTAACGCTTCAGTTTTGGTATGATTCCACGTTGGCAGTCCTCCCGAGTAGGCGCCATCTCGTATCCACTAGCTCAACTAAATTTGTAACGTGACTTGCTCTGTATTATTGCCAATATATATAACAATATATATATTGTTTGTCCTTATATGACCAGATTTTGGGCTGTGTGAGGTCTCATTCGAAAGAGGAAAGTTCAGTGCAGCGCGCTCTGCTCATTGTTTGAGTCACAAAACTCTTTTAGTGACCTAAAAATACTTGGATTTTTGCGGGTGTATTTTGTCGACTTTTGCTCTACTTTGAACACTCGTATTATTGGATATCAACACAATCGCGTCGAACCATGAGCAGAGCGCGCTGCACTGAACCTTCCTCTTTCGAACGCGACCTCGCCCAGCCCAAAATTCGATCATATAAGGACAAACAACGTCAGCGCGCAAACCCATGTTTCGGGCCAGATTATGTCGGTATACAGAGCGCTGCATTACCCGTGTTTTCCCCCTAAAGGCAGCAATTTTCCACCACGGTAAAAGTATTGCCGATGGTCATTACATGAGTATGGTAAGGGGTAAGGGCACAACGTGGGTATCCGTTGATGATTTACGAGTAGAAAAACAAGCTTGGCCACGAAATGCTAAAAATGCATACATATTTTTCTTCGAAAGATGTTAATTGTGGTTGTTATTACACGTCAATGTTAAATACGATCAGCGCCAAAGGCTGCTTTCAGCGCCATAAGCTGCTTCGCGCACCATGTATTGTACACAATGTACTATACATATAATTCATATAGCTCGGCAATGCAGTGCACATGGTTTCTTTTCGTAGTTGTTAAACTTACGTTGAATTTATCCTTATTCCATAGGCTGCCGCTATAGCCACTATATTGGCACGGTTCTACCCCCTCGACTCTATGGGACCTATTGACTACTCATACATAAAAATTTTTGGAAAAAAAGGACCCCTATTTTTACGAAAAAATAGCGGCAGCCTAAGGGTTAATCAAGAAATAAGTAAAGTAAACTCGCTGAGCTGTTTTGCGCTATTCCGAGTATTCCGAGTAAGCTTTACTGGCTGCATACGCGCCTTATCTTCTAACGTCACTCGATAGGCTGCAGTGCGCCGTAAACACGTGAACGTGTGACGAAGATAGATCAGAATTTATCATTTATTGGAATTTCCTTACTTTTTCCTTATTTTTCGGACCCATGACAGTGATATAATATAATAATATAGAAGATCCCCAGTACATGTATTGTATGTTTCTGAGGCAGAATTTAGCTGGCTATAAGGTACGTGTGTTATTTTATGCTTTTGTAAATAATGTTTCGGGCAGTGTTCATATGATTATTATAGTCAAACGAGAAGGGGCATGACAGGGTAATGAAAATGAGAGTTACCCATCATGCCCCTCACAAACCTAGATATAAAAATCAAACTTTCTTATTGTTGGAAGGAAAGTCACTGACTCGTAATAATTAATTATAACTTTTTATTCTAATATAGTTGTTTGAGCGTGTGACCGTTGGCCACGTGAGCGTTTACCGGTTTGAGGTTAGGCGCGTGAAATAAAGCACAGTATCGTTGAGCTGAGAGTCAATGTTTATTGGACACTCGCGGAGTGAGTCAGAGAGTAAGAATTACACGTGAGGGTGAGCGTGGGCACGTTGTGCAAAACTGAGAATCTATAGTCTCGCTGAGACGAGTCGCGATGAGCTCAACACGTGGCCGCGTCACTGACCACGATCCACAATTGATAGCCGCGATGCGAACAAGAATGAGCACTAACGCGTGACCAGTGAGAAGGTACGGGGTGAGCACTAACGTGAGCAATTTCGTGAGAATTCACGAGTTACGTGAGAAGACGTTCAGAGAGACCGACGCGTCTACCTTCGTACTCTGCGTGAACAAGATTAAAGAGCAATATGGCCGATCGATTTCCGTTGATCGTCTTCTCCAAGAGTCTGGTGGATCGAGCGACGTGGGGAAAAGCGATTGGCTGAGCGTTCTGTCGCTGACAGCTGATTGGCCTATCGATTGTGGATCGGGCTTGTCGCTCCGCTGTCCAGGAGGTGCTGCGGTGAGTTGGGTGTGGCGGAGATCGGAACTACCGAATCTCAAACAATAGTAGGGATATATATATAAGTATAAATTGAAGGAATCAATCGAAATTATACATGTGGTTTTACTCAACATAACGTGATGCTACTATCGCTCTCTATCGAGTATCCCCGAAAATAAAATCCAGGATGGTTAGAAACTACATATGTAAGACGGACCGAGGAAAATGATACTTCTTTTCTAATAATTAGACCAAAATGATTGATTCTCGTACCAATTACAGAACAAAAGGCTCATATATCCAGAAAACGTGGAAACGCCGCAATTATAACATCCTCATTTCATCAGGATCACATACAGATTTTGCACAAATTAAAATTTACCTTAAGAAGTTATACCCTTTTTTGACCAAACATGGCGGAAAAATTGACGAAGAATTTATTAAATGTCCACATGTACAAACTCAATCTAACAATCGGGAGAAAGGACTTTTTCTGAAATTTTCTATTAAAACCTGTAGAGATTAGGTTGATGCATAGTTAAACTGAAAGACTTATTACCAAAGAATGATTCAAACAAAAAAAAATGATTAGTTGATTATGAAAACCTGTTTTGTTCATCCTCAACCCTTAACTACCCCATCTTGTCCCACCTTCCCCTACAAGCTCAACCTAACAGTTGGGATTGCGGAGTTGTTGCGAGTGCATTTGCTGTTTCGTTATTATTCATCAATAAATTACCAGACAAAGTAACGTACAATCATGCGTTAATGCGTCAACATTTGATCCAAATGTTTCGATCTAATCGTCTGGAAGATTTTCCATGCATTCAGGATAACTAAACAATTAATACGTGTGTATGAATATGAATTTGCAAATAATGGTACAATTAATCTTTGAAAAAAGAAGTAATATCCCCATAAAAAACTTCAAAAATGTAAAAAAATTACGCCAAGTACTCGAAAATCAAATAAATCACAAAAAATAGAAGATAATAACTAGTAGTATCCTTTATTATTCCCCTTGGGGATATATTCTCCCTTTACATTCCCCACATTGTCTTAACTTAATCCTTACACTTCTACAACTTATATCTACTCCTTATTCCTAATCTTAACCTAACGTCGTCGCTCGCTCGCACGCTTGCTCGCACGGTCGCTCGCCCGTCGGCACTCCCTTCTCCTCTCCCCTCCTGGACCACCGCTTCCACTCGCCGCCCATTCTCTCTCATTTCCTCATTCATCCTGTTTATTTCTCACCCACATACCTCTCTCCTCTCCTCTATACTCCTCAACCATTCCTCTCCCTCCCCCTCCCCACCCAACACCTCGTCCACCATCTCCTGCCACCACCTCTCTCCCCCCCATCCCATACATACCTCCCATACATGTTCCCACGATTCTTCCTCTTCCCAATACCTACCACCTCTCATTTCATTCCCCAACTTAAATCTTGCTACCCTCTGCCATCTACTCTCCCCATCCCTTCTTCAGGTATCCCGGCAACCCCGGCCCCTTCACCCTTTCATACCACTTATTATACCTCGCCTCCCTTATCCTCCTCCACCTCTCCTCCTCCTGCAGCTTTCTTTCTCTTTCCACTATCTCCTCCCCTCTTATCTCCCCCTCTTCCCTACCTCTTTCTACCTCCTCTACTTTCCACCCCCTTTCCCCGAAAAATTGCTCCCTTTCCTTTTCCCACCCCTCCAGCACCTTTCCCCTCTTAAACCTCCCCTTCATCTCCTCCCAACATGCCCTCGCTAGTTCCGCTCCCTGCTCTTCTTCCAACTTTCTCTCAAATCCCCATACCCTCATCCCTGCCCTACCCCTCAGCAACCCCCTCTGCATCTCTTCCCTGACCATGTACCCCGGCGTGCTTCTTTCCACCCCCAACACCCATTTTAAAAACCTATCTTGTATGGCCGCCACCTTCCCCCTCTCTTTCCAGCCCCACACCTCCGCCCCATATCCAACCACCGCCCATACTAACCTGTCGAATAGCCATATTCTTCTTCCCGAATCCTTTCCAAATAGCCTTTTTCCTATCCCCCACACCTTCCCCATTACCGCTGCTCCATTCCTTACTCTCTCTTCTACATGCTTTTCCTGCCCCCCATTTCCCATCACCGTGTATCCTAGGTATTTATAGCTCCTCACCTCTTCCAGTTCTTTCCCTTTCCACCTCCATGTCATTTTCTTCCACCTCCCGCCTCCTCTCCTACACCTCATCACCTTTGTTTTCCCAACGTTTAATTGTAGACCCTTCCCCTCAACGTATCTCTCCATCTTCCCTATCATTCTCCTCATCCCATCCTCATCCTCTGCTAGCATCGCCAGATCGTCTCCGTATGCCAGCGTGTATATCTTTCTCTCCCCCACCTTTACCCCCCCATTCCCCTTCTCCAGTTCCTCATCTATATCCGCTATTAGTAAAGTGAACAGGCTTGGGCTTAATGGACACCCTTGCCTTACCCCCCTTGCGGTCCACAACCTCTCCCCCTCCTCATCCCCCACTCTTACCCAGGAAACTGTCTCCCTTAATACCTCCCCAGTTCTCTCCACTAACCCTTACCTTAGGCCCCTCCCCCTCATCGCTTTCATCAACACCCCCTGTCCACCGAGTCAAACGCGGCCTTCAGATCCACGAAAAGGATTATCAACTTTCTACCCTTCCTCGTCACCTGCCTGTTCAGCAGGTAGTTTAGTACATATGTATTGTCTATGCACCCTACCCCCTCCTAAACCCCGTTTGACTCGGTGGCAGCATTCTCTTCACCTCCACCTCCACTCTAACCCTCTCCGCTAACACAGAGGCATACACTTTGTACGCCGTCTGTGTCAGCGTTATTCCCCTATAATCTTCAACCTTCTCCCCTGCTCCTTTCTTCATCACCGGCACCCCCCTCCCCTTTCCACTCTTCTGGCCACCCTTCCCCCCTCCACACCCTATTACATATTCTCCACAACCACTCCTCCACTTCTACGCCCCCGTATTTCCACACTTCATTTCCGATCCGATCCCCACCCACCGCCTTTCCGTCCTTTAAATTCCTTACCACCCTCTTTATTTCTTCCCTTTCCAACTCACTCTCTCCGTCCTCACCCCTCCCCGGCTTACCCATCGCTCCTTTTATCTTTTTCTTTAGTTCCCTCCAATCATCGTCCACTCCCCCTGCCCGTCACTCCTTCTCCCAAACTTCCTCATAAACTCCCTCCTTCCCTCTTCCGACCAGTTTCCTCTGCCCCCTCCCCTTCCTCCTCCTTTTTTCCTCCCTCCTCTTTCCTCTCTCCCCTTCCCACTCAGCCACACCACTACCGGATGGTGGTCGGACTCTACCCTGTCTTCTACCTCCAACCTTTCTATCTTCTCCCTTGTATCTTCGTTCCCTAACACATAGTCAATTACCGTGTTCCCCCTCCCCCCCCCGTGAAAGTCCACTTCCCCTCCTCGTCCCCCACTGTGTTTCCGTTCATAATTCCCCAACCTGTTTCATCCATATAGCTGCACAGTCTCCTCCCTTCCCCATTCACCTCCTTATCCTTGGATCTCCTACTCCCCTCTCCTTCCCTTCTTCCTCCTCACCTTCCTCCTCTACTCCCCCTTCCTCCCCCGTACGCGCATTAATATCCCCCCCTATTACTATTCTTACTCCCCTTCCCTCTCCTCCATCCATTCCCCCAGATTCTCTAGTTTCTCCTTCATGTCTCCATTTACATATACCCCCACTATCTTCCACCCCCCCAATCTTCACTTTCTTCGCCATTATCCCCTCCTTCCATCCTCCTCCAGCTTCTCCCACTTCGAATTCCTTTCTTACACCCATAATCATTCCCCCCCATCGTTCTCCCCCTCTTGTTTTCCCTCCTGGCCCATTGCTTTTTCCATATATATCCTTTGGGCAGCCTCCGTTCCACAGCCTCCCACTCTTTCTGCTATACCCACGTCTCACACATAACTATAACATCCCATTCTGTCAGTCCCCTCCAGAACTCGTCATCCTTCCCCTTAACTCCCGCCACATTCCAGAATGCCACCTTCCAAATTCCCCTCTTTTCCTTTTCCTTTCCCAACCTCTTTTCCCTTTCCATTCCCCCATCCCACTTTATTCGTTTCCCTGCTCCTTACACCATTTTTCCTTTATTTCGTCCCACTTTCTTGCCTTCCCGTCCACCCACATTTTCATGTAGCCCACCTGCCCCCTCTTGCCTCTCTCCCTTTCCCTTTGTGCCTCCTTCTCAATCTTCCACCTTGCCCTCCTTTCCTCCTCTGTCAGGTCGTCCTCCACCCTTTCCCTTCTCCCTCTCAGTTTACTTTTTGCCTCCATAACTTTCCTTTCTCCTCTCTTCCCTCCAACCTCACGACTACCATTCCCCCTCCACCTTTTCCTACTCTTCCTATTTTCACCACCTATTTTATTCCCTCCAACCCCAACCCCATCCTTCCCCAGACCCTCACCACTTCCGCCTTCATATCACTTCCTTCTCCACCCATCCCCTTTACCACCACGTTATATCTTTTCCCCTCTCTCTCTTTCTAGTCCTGTAACACCTCTATCCTTCTCACTCTTAGCCTCCACTCCTCTTCATTCCCAGTGACCTCCTTGTCCCCCCTCTCCACCCCTTCTTTTCCTTTTCCCAACTCTCTACCTTCTCCATCACCTCTTCCATCCTCCTCTCCTTTTCTTCCAGTTTTCCCACCATCTCTACCAACCCTTCCCCCCCCCCCCTCCTCTCCATCTTTCCCTCCCCGCTTATCCTCTTTCTCCGGTGACCTCCTTGTCCTTCCGCTCCTCTTAAACACACCCTTTTCCTCCATCACGTCTTCTTTCTCCACCTCTCTTTCCCGCTTTTTCCCCCAAAAATTCTCCAGGCTTCCCACACTGCTCCCCACACTGCTCGTGCTGTCCTTTCTCATTCTTTCCTCACCCACCACCTTCCCCTTTCCTTTCTCCCCTTCCTTTCCCTCCTCCATCCTCTCTGTTCCTTTTCCTTTTCCGTTTTTACTTCCCTTTGTCCTTCCCCCCTCCCCAGCCTTCCCCTGCCCTACTGCCCCTTTATATTCCCTTTTCCAATTCTCTCTTGTCCGCCCTCTTTCCTTTTATCCTTTTATCTCTCTACTCCCTCTCTCTGCCGTACAGCTTATCTCCCTTTTGAATTTCCCGCCTGTTCACTTCTTTTCTATCCCGCACGGTGTCACCACTTATCACCATCGGCTCGTCACTCTGCCTTCCCGCCTTATTTCACCTATCCTCTCCTAACCTCTAAACCTCTCCTTATCCGACCTGTACCTATCCCGCCCTACAACCTACCCCTTCCCTTCACTCCGGGCTCCTTCCTCACTACCCAACTCTCTTCCACACCAACTCTCCAGTCCTACTTCAACACCTATCTCTCCCTTCCTCCACTCAAACGTCCGCTCACTTTTCACACCACTGACACGCACGCGACCGGAAACGGAAGTCAATAGAAGATAATAATATAAATCACAAAAAATAGAAAAAATATACAATACAAAAAAGATATGAAATCAAAATGAGCTGCCAGTACATAAAGGTTTCCAACTGCGCTTGTGATGAGACAACTACATACACACAGCTAAAATGCTGTGTTCATACATTCCATTACTCATATCGCGGACATTTTAATTATCCCATCAAAAAGAATTCCATTTAAAAACATTGTCGTAAATTTTAATAGCTTTACAAAATTAATGATATACAAAAATTGCACCAATTATAACAATGGCTATTTATACAAAAAAAATTTATTACATAATACTAAGCAGATATATTTTTATACAAATAAATATATTAATACGAATAATTATTTTATTCAAAATACTTTGCGCTGCTCTGCGAAAAAATGTTAATTGTCTTAGTATTAAAAATTTACAATGACTCTCTTACAATCTAAAATACATAAACATATACATATACATATACATACGAGTATTAGAAACGCTGTCAGATTTATTCTACATATATTTAATTCTAATATCACGTATATGCACATACACACATTCACGAACGCACGCACAAGAAAAAAAGAAAAGGATTATTGCAATTTATACATATTTATTCAGTTTAGCAACACCAATTCGGATAGCAGCGCCAAGTATTTTGAATAAAATAATTATTCGTATTAAAATATTTATTTGTATAAAAATATATCTGCTTAATATTATGTAATACATTTTTTTCTTTTTAGTAGTAAATAGGTTTATTTTTTGCCTTTCGGCCTCAAAATGGGGTTACATGTGTTATATGTGTGTTTCTGGGACTGTTAACTCAAGGATGCGCTTTCGATTTGATTTCTTCCTTCATCTTGTTCTTCTTTTCTTCTCCTTTTTTCCAGAACCATTCGCATCCACTCCGCTCCTTCTTCTTCTCCCTTTATGTTGGGAATATTCGGAGCTTCCGGATTTCGGTTTCCTGTTAGAACATTCGAGAACATTTGTGCCTGCGTCACAGGTGGCCATTCGGCGAGGCTCACTTCCATTCGTGCCGGTAACCGAGTAACCACGCGACTTTTACGTTCAATTATAATAATAATTATATTAGTCTTTGATATAATCATTAATGTTCCTTTAGTTATCCTTATAACTATCATTTTATGTTATTCATCAGTATTATATTGTTGCGCCGGGGCGTTTCCATCGCAGGCCACCCCGACGCAAAGGAATAGAATAACACGGGGGTGCACGACACAACTATATTTGATACAGGACAATCGGTATATGACAGTACAACCCGCGCATCCGAACGCTATGGCGTTCGGTACAAGACTCCGTAATGACAGCTTGACAGGCGATCGTTCCGATCGCCCTCTTCTCGCTGTGCTCTTGTCTTCGTCGCGAGCACCAGCGGGCCATGGATTCCATCCATAGGGTGCTCGCAACAATATTATATTAAAGGTATTCCTTCTTTTGTGATATCTGTGATTATTATTGAGAACTTACATAACCACAACACTTTAGAATCGCTCTGATCGTTGAATTCTCTCTTTTCAGCTCCTTACAGTCTTGTAGCATGTGACTCAGCGTCTCTCTAGCCCCATTGCATAATCTGCATACTGTGTCTTTTTCCTCCTTCCAGTACTTGCTCCCCTGCTCTTCGTTTCCACATGTGAACCTACACTGCATTCCATATAAGAGCATACCGAGCATACCAGCTCCCACTACTACCCACAATTTGAACCACATACGATTGGTTGTGGTAATTTCCAAGGAATAACTGTTACATCCCAAATGCGGGACCTGACCGTTGTCAACGTAAACAGTGGACGAGAAGTTAACAGAGAGAGTAAGTAGAGGGCCGTGCGACGGAGAAAAACATAGGAGTCGAGCGTAGCAACGCCTCCTGAGGGTCGTGCCTGCGCGAAATCGGTATGCTCTAATGTGGAATGCAGTGTAGCAATCATGCTTTGGTGTCTGCCTCTGTAGTTTTCGTCTAGGTAATTTGCTCTCTGGTCATCCCTGATTTCTGTGTAATGTGCGTTGTATCTGCCTCCTTGTATTCTTTCGTATTGCCATTGAACCTGCTCTGCCCTGTCCCTTTGCGCTAGTTCCTTAACGAACTCTCTTCCCCGCCTTCTTTCTATTTCCATTTCTTGGATATCCATCATTTTCTGCCTGTAGTATGCATCTCTCATTTCCTCCCACTTCGACTTTTTCTCTGCTTGCTTCGCGTCTATTTCCCTCCAGCATTCTTGTACTATTTTATTCTTGTTCAGCCGTTTTGCTTTCTCCTCATATTTTATTGCTCTTTTCCTCGCTTCTATCCTTACTTTGTCCGTTTTTGTTTCCTCCAAAATTAGATATGTTGGTGTATTAAAGTCCAGACCTAAAGTCCACCTTATGTATTTTTCCTGTATCTTCTCTACCTTTTCTGCTTCCATCCAACCCCAAATTTCTGACGCGTACAGCAAGATATTTTTCACTATGCTTCTGAATATCCTCATTCTTCTCTCAAAACTGTTCTTGAACATTCTTTGTCCTATTCCCCATATCTATGCCATTGCTATTCCAGCTTTCTTTATGACTTCCTTTATGTGCACCTCTCTGCCCCCGTTTTTCTGAAAATTATACCCCAAGTATTTGAACTCCTTCACTTCTTCCAGACTGTGCCCCTGCCAGCCCCATTCTTCTCTCTGCTTCTTTCCTCTTCCTTTATGGAAAATCAGCACCTTAGATTTCTCTGCGTTCAGTTGTAACCCTTTCCTTTCAAGGTATTTTCCGAATCTTCGTATCATGTCCTTAAGATCCTTTGGTTCATTTGCCAGTAACGCTATATCGTCCGCATATGCTAGAGTCCAGATTTTTTCTTTTCCTACTCTAACTCCTCCTGCTTGGTTTTTCCTCGTGGTTTTCTCCAAGTCCGCTACATATATTGTAAATAACGTTGGACTCAGTGGGCATCCCTGTCTTACCCCTTTTGTTGTCCAGAATTTGGATGACATTTCTCCGTTTACTTTTATTGTATTTCTTGTTTCTTTGTAAATTTCTCCGATTCTCATTCTCAAGCGTTTGCTTATTTCCATTCTCTTCATTATGTTCTGAAGTTTTACTCTATCCACGTTGTCAAATGCAGCGCTTATGTCCGCGAAAAACGTATACAGCTTCCCCCCTTTTTTGCTGTATTTCTCTGTTAGATACATAGTTCAGAATAAAAATGTTATCTGTTGTCGACCTACCGCTCCTGAATCCTGCTTGCGTTTCTGGTATTATGTGGTTCTTTTAATCTTTTTTCTAGGACCATAGCATATATATTGTACGCTGTGTTTAGGATCGTTATCCCCCGGTAGTTGTTTACTATTCTCTATCTCCTTTTTTGAATATTGGTGAAATCACCCCTTCTTTCAATCTCTCCGGGAATCCTTCTCCCTTCCACACTTTATTGAAAATTTCTGTGATCCTTTTTACTATTTTCACATTACTGTAAATCCAGGCTTCATTTTCTATTTTGTCTTCCCCTGCTGCTTTCTTTTTTTTTAGTTTTCTGATTTGTTCTTTTACTTCTGTTTCTGTTATTTCCTCTTACTCTTCCCCTTCCGTGTTGTCTATTTCTTCGAACTCCTCTACTTCTTTTTTACTGTCGACGCCTTCTAGCAATGTTTTAAAATGATCCTTCCATTCTTTTAAATCTATTTTATTGGAAGTACCTATTCTTTTCTTTCTTTGTTTATTTATATATTCCCATATTTGATTTTCTCCCTTTAATTGCATTATCTCATTTTCTATACTTTCTTGTAATTCCCTTCTCCTTTCTTCACACACTTTTTTGTACTCCGTTCTTTTCTTCTGATAGTCTTCTTTGTCTCCTTTGCCCCTTCTCCAGTTCCTCAGTGCTCTCCTGGCTTTTCTTTTCTTTTTTGTACACTTCGAATTCCACCACTGAAAGCTGCCCAATTTCCATTTCTTTATTTTTACTTCTTCCTTCCGTGCTGCATTATTTATTTTTCCTACCATTTCTTCTACCATTTCAATCACCTCTGTCTTATTAAAATTTATTTTGTTTAATTCCATTTGAAACTCTCTCTTTCCTTCCTCTGTCCAGACTCTTCTCTCTCTCCACCTCCCCTCCTGATTTCCCCCTCGGTCTCTCATTTTATTTCCCCTATATAGTTCTGCTATCAGAGGCATATGATCTGACTCAACTCTATCTTCCACTGTGAATTTCTTGATATCTTCTTTCGTCTCGACATTTGTTAGTATATAATCAATTACCGTGCTGCCTCTCGGACCCGTATATGTGTACTCTCCTTTCTCATCTCCCTCCATATTCCCGTTCAGAATATTCCATCCTCTTTCCTCCTCCATCTCTAATAACACCTTTCCCTCCGTGTTTTTAACTTTGTCTTTTGATCTCCTTACGTCATGCTTTTCTTCTATTCTAAAGTCGCCTCCTTCCTGTCCAATTCTCGCATTAAAATCACCTCCGATTATCAGTTTCTCCACCTCCCTCTCCTCTATTATATGGTCTACCTCTTCTTTCGTCTCCTTCATATCTCTACTGTACACTGTTATTATTCTCCATTTTTCATTTTGTATCCTGATTCTTCGCTCTTGAATATGTTCCGTTCCTGCGGTCGATTCCTCCTCTTCTATGCCCTTTCTTACACCTGTGATAATTCCGCCTATTGCTCTCCCTTTTTTTCTCTCTCTAGTGACATATTTACATTTCCATGAGAATTCTTGTGGCAATTTATCTTTCAATCCTTCCCATTGTTTCTCTTCAATCCACGTTTCTACTAATCCTATTACGTCGAGATCTCGTAAGAAATCCCAAAACTGTTTGTCTTTGCTCAATAAACCTGCTACATTCCAGTAGCCTATTTTAAATGTATCTATTCTTTTCCCAAATCTGTGTACCCCCTCTCCCCGCACATCTGCATACGCAGGCGCGCGGGGAACGGGTGTTGGTACTGCCTTTTGTCGTGCGTTGGTTGTCCTTGTAAGCTCTGTGATCCTCCAATAATTTAGAGGTTCACAGAACTTTGCCGACTCTAAAAATTTACTTCCTTCAACCCACCATCCTCTTTCCAAATATATGTCTTATCGTTGATTTTTACTTTCCTGTATCCAATTTTCACCTTTGCCCCTTGCTCCCTTTCCGCTTTGGCGATATCTTTAATATTTGTTTGTATCTCCCTTTCCTTTTTCGTCAGATCATTGTCAATAAACAGCCTCTTATCTTTCGATGTATTCTTCTTTAGCATTACTGCTCTTTTCTGTTGCCAGCTTGTTAACTTCGCTATCAGTAGCCCTCTTTTCTCTCCCCTTCCTAGCCAGTAGGCTTCCTCGATTTCTGCTTCTACCTGCAATTCGTGCCTTAACACATACTCCACCGTATCCTTCGGCGTCTCTTTCCGCGGTAAATCCTCTCCCCTTAGGGTAATATTATTTCTTCTCTCTCTTTTTTCTCTAGCCTCTTCCTTCCTTTCTAGCCCCTCCAGTCTTTCTGTCAGCCTCTCTGCCTGATACTTCTTGGCCTCCAGTACTTCTATCCTACCTCTCATTTCCTTTCTTTCCTTTTCCCATATCTCATCCCTCCTCTTCCACTCGTGCCTCAGCTCTCTATTATCTTTTCTCAGTTCCTCCAATCCATTCTTAACTGCCATCACTACGTCCTGTTCCGTCTCCTGGCAGACCGGCGTTACCGCAGTTCCTATAACTGCCTCAGTTTTCTTCGTCGGAGGCGACCTCCCTATTTTCCTCGCTTTTAAGAATTCTTCCTCTATTTCCTTTTCGGCCCTTAACCTCTCCTGCTCCTCCTTGCCCTCCCGTTTCCTCTTGAACATGTCCAGTATCGAGCCTTCGCTGCCCGATCTACTTCTTCCCAGCTGTTCTGCCAACGATGGTCTTCCCCTTCTTCTCGTTTCCTTTTGCACTTCCCCGCCTTCGCCTGCTCGGTTCATTAGAGTCTCTGCTCTTCTTTACCTACTGCTGTCTCCGTTTTGTCATCTTACTTTTTCCACTCCCGTAGATGTCACTTATCCTTGCCACGTCTCTTATACTTCGTGCACTCGTTTCACACCTTCTCTTCTTCACCTTTTATTTCACCCTTCGACACTTTATTAACTGTCGATTATACTGTCCACCGGAACCTTGTCTTCTCCCCGTGTTTTTTAACCGACCTCGTTATTTTCTGCGCACTTTTGCCACACTTTTCGTCTATTTCTTTCGCCTGTCTGCATACACCCGTTCTTCTCTCGCGCACGTCACGTGGTTCCCCCCATTTTTTCTTTGTATAAATAGCCATTGTTATAATTGGTGCAATTTTTGTATATCATTAATTTTGTAAAGCTATTAAAATTTACGACAATGTTTTTAAATGGGATTCTTTTGGATGGGCTAATTAAAATGTCCGCGGTATGAGTAATGGAATGTATGAACACAGCATTTTAGCTGTGTGTATGTAGTTGTGTCATCTCAAGCGCAGTTGGAAAGCACCTTTATGTACTGGCAGCTCATTTTGATTTCACATCTTTTTTGTATTGTATATTTTTTCTATTTTTTGTGATTTATATTATTATCTTCTATTTTTTGTGATTTATTTGATTTTCGTGTACTTGGCGTAATTTTTTTACTTTTTTGAAGTTTTTTATGGGGATGTATATTAACTTCAATCCCTAATATGTGGGCTGTGGGAAACCAATCGTACAGAGCACATCGAAAACTCAATAGCGTAAACATCTTAAAAATGAATTAAAATAAGAATTTAACTATCGACGCTGCTGAGGGTTTCGTATAACGGCAGAAATACGTCTTAAGGGGGTAGACTCGTCACGTGACCTGGCCGATTTGGCAGGCCGGTATTACAGCAGGTTTTTTCTGCACAGAAATGGTAATACCCATAGATACGCGGCTGCCTGGTGCACGCGAAAGGGAGTTGCTTGCTATTTCCATATTCTATTCTAAATAAGGAAAGAAATTCTCAGCTGTTGCGTTGTAGTTGTAAATATTTAATCGGAAGGTCTGCTGGTAGAGCAAACGTAGAAAATTCATTGTCCATTTTAATTACATAAAATGTGTTTGTGCTACAATATGCTATGTTGGCAGTAAGGAATTATATGTGAAAAGGAAAAATAGATGAGGGGATGTCCCCAGAAAATGAAGTTTGTTAGTTTAGACATTTTTTCATTAGCAAAACACTGAGACAGAACATGAAATACACTTATTACAAGATAATTAAATGTCCTATGCAGAAAGCAGTTATGAACACACATTATATATAAAATTCTGTTCGATGTTGAATTGGGCTTGTAAAAATGCGTAAGCTGGATGCGCGTGATTATTATGTGGTCCCCTCCTCGAAGTGACAGATAATATAACCTATATGCTATATCCGATTTTCTAAAGATACTGTTACTGCGTAATAATAATGTTTCGGAAGGATGATAAAAAGTTCACAATTGTACCGCAAAAGAACGAAATAGCCGCTCAACATTTATTGTTATATAGCATACACATAGGTTATATTTTCTGTCACTTCGTGAAGGGGACCTGTTGCGGCCGCAAGAAACGCGCCGCGGCGCGCGTTCAAACGTGCGCCTGCTGACTCATCAGCTGTTGCGATGCTGAGGCCCGTTGACATTTGTTTGTTGACGCCAACGAAGCGCTCGCCCGGCGACCGTTAGTTCTGAGTACACTCAGCTCAAACGATTGTGGCCGTTCGAGATTCGATTGCATTCGAGCTTACCAGGGTCCGCTTTTTCACATCGCTAACATTCTACAGTATTTCATGAACATGGTGAGGGCACTGCCAAGCCACAGGTTCCCGTCTAGAACACTTCTAATTCATGATAAAACACCACTGTGGCGGCATTTGCCTATGATTGTCATGTTACGTATTTCTTGTGGGAATTACTATGAGACGACTTGGGCCCGCGCATGGTTTATGACTTTCAGCTGTTCTCGAGCTGAGTTTTTACCCTAACAGGACATCGGCAATTATTGAAAGGGAGGACAGAGTTTTAAATGGTTTTACGAGACGAGCAGCTGCCCGCTCGACGAAATTTGGCACGCAGATGTGGAAGGTAAAGTTAAGCTATTTAGTATCCTCGCCTGGCCTAACTGTAGTTTTGGAAATTACTAAATGCAACCCCAGGTTCTCGTACGCTTTCTGAGTTCAGGTATTAGCTATTAATATTCCACGAGCGCGTTTGAAAAAACTGGGAGGAAAACCCTCGGAAAGCACAGCGCGCTCTTCGTGTTTATGAGTCCTGACAATAAACTCTTCCTTGTCCCCCGTTTCAAACTTGCTTAAGACCTTCCAGATGTGCTGTTCGCTTCGAATCCAATTATCATATGTCTATCTCATAATTTCAAAGGATTTTAAATTTCGCTCCTGATTTAACAATCGATTATATACATTTCCGCGGCTGCGTTCAAGCGATAGCGTAACAGTCATAATTATATAAATCTGCGCGATCGGCTCTGTTCACGATGCTGTAGCGTAAATGATGCCAAAAATAAATGTCAAATGACTTTTATTACAATGAACCTAAAAAAAAATCAATAATTTTGAGACTGTAAACGATAAATTTGTAATGTCCATAATAAATGAATCAATGGATTTATAATGGAAGACACAAATAAATAGAGCGGGCTGGTGGGGTAATAAAGAATAGAATGGAAACGAATGTTATATATTTCGTAGAGATGGCAAGGGTTAGGAAACCAGAATACTGAGATGTACGAAGTCTTGTAGTATTTTATTCCTAGCAGTCCTCATAGATTAAAATCTAAGACGCTCATTATTAGTGGAAATGTGTAGATCAAAGAAATACGTATTTACTTCAAAATCTACTATCCGTTATTTTATGTTAACAACGGGAAAATAAACATAACCGAAGCAATGCAAATTAACTTTTGTGACGGGACTGCGCGAACGTGTCTTGCATTAGATGGCGTCACAGTAATGTTTCCTCACGAAATAGAAGTGTTCTAGACAGGAACCTGTGGCTTGGCAGTGCCCGCACCATATTCATGAAATTTTGTAGAATCTTAGCGAAGCAAAAAAGCCAGCCCTAGTAAGCTCGAATGCAATCGAATCTCGAACGGCCACAATCGTTTGAGCTGAGTGTACATCTCTGCTTTGACAACAACGTCACGAACAGTCTGATCGCGCCCATTGCGCCATTGTAACGCGTCTTTCACAGCGACCACTTTCGCCTAGCGCCCACGCGCCTGAGTGTCATTGTTCTTGCGTATCCGTGTATTGTATCAGTGTTGTGACGTCCAGTGGTCAGTTTGGACCACTGGGAATAAATTGTGTCAGTCCCAAAAGGGTCGTTTCGCTGTAGTGTTCTCCTTCCCACCGAGCCTTTCCAGCGCCGGCATTTTTACCCGCTCCTGGCGGAAACAGGACCACATAATAATCACGCGCATCCAGTCTGCGCATTTTGATTACGCCGATCGGCGTTATGGAAGGGGTACCTCCTCTACCCTGCATTTGTGGTAGATGGGTTTCTGGCATTTTCCCGATTAAATTGAAAGAAAAAATTGAAATCGGACTAGGGTAACGCATATAGATGTTGACCTCTATAAAATGATTGACCCTTTTCCCCAAAAAGTATGAAATATAATATAATGTTTTTTTATATAATAAAATATATCTATATTTCGGTGGACCAGATATTTTTGTTCCGAATACAATTATATTTTATTATATCAAAAAAACATTATTTAGAGACGCGGCAGTGTCTCGACGCCAAGTACATCATTCGACACTTCGTATATGTCGACTGTCGCTACCGCTAACATTTACTCGTCGCCAGGCTATTCCGAAACTTGTTTCATTAATATCTCATCACCCCTGCAATATTTTGAAATTTAATGCCATTTTTCTTATATAAACCGCATATAAGCTTTCGAATAAGACGAAAATCAATAAAATCAGTCCACGTAAGATACAGATATCATAATATCGTCTCATGGAATTGTCGGAAATGGTATGATTTTTCTTCTTCTTCTGATTCTCCTGATTCTCCAAGAAATTTTTCGTCAAACATAATACGTATATACGCGTAACAAGCACACCTTCAGTTTCGCACACACGTTTCGTTCGTCGACTCTCGGGATCATTCCGCAGGATATATACTAGGGTGGATCGAAAAAACATTTTTTTTTTATATCGAATTCTAAGGCTCCATATCAAAATGACACAGTACAAAACCACACATGCAATGTAGGACACATCAGAATAGTGCACAGCAAACACTGCACATGCAACTTAGAGCACACGAAATTTACAGTGCACATACAATTTAGGACACATGCGATTTAGGACACATACCATTTAGGACACATGCGATTTAGGACACATTCAATTTATAACACATGCGATTTACGACACATGCAATTTAGGACACATGCCATTTAGGACACATGCAGTTTAACGCACAGCAAGATTTTACACACAAGAGAGTACACAGAAAATAGTGCACATACAATTTAGAACACATGCGATTTATAGTGCACATACAATTTAGGACACATGCGATTTTGGACACATACAATTTAGGACACATGCGATTTTGGACACATACAATTTAGGACTCATGCGATTCAGAACACATGCGATTTATAGTGCACATATAATTTAGGACACATGCGACTTTGGACACATACAATTTAGGACACATGCGATTCAGAACACATGCGATTTATAGTGCACATACAATTTAGGACACATGCGACTTTGGACACATACAATTTAGGACACATGCGATTCAGAACACATGCGATTTATAGTGCACATACAATTTAGGACACATGGGATTTAGGACACATTCAATTTAGGACACATGCAGTTTAACGCACATTTCTTTTAGTGCACATCAGGATAGCGCACAGCAAGGTTTCGAACACAAGATAGTACACAGAAGATAATGCAGATAAAATTTGGAACACATGCGATTTATAGTGCACATACAATGTAGGACACAAGCGATTTAGGACACATACGATTTAGGACACATACAATTTAGGACACATGCGATTTAGGACACATACAATTTGGAACACATAAAATATTTTAATTAATTGTAGTTATAATTTGGCGTATATTCACTTTGCTACACGATAAGATTTCGTACAGTAGAAGCAAGATGGCGCGGTATGCAATTAAGCCTACAGTATATTTAAAATTCGGCGCGCGTACATTTTTGCTTTGAAGCAGCAGTTTAATATTAATATTGCTGCTGCTGTGGCGGACGAAAGAAAGTTTACAATTTTCAAAATCGCATAACTTTTTTAGATTGGTCCAAACGACATGAGTTTTCTTTGAGAAGCCAGAAGGATTAGTTTGCTGAGTGACGTGTTTCGTCGTTTTGAAAAAAAAATGCAATTGGTCGGAAAAGCAACAAAAATAGTAAAAGGTTGTTTTTTAACCTTTTTTTGTGAGACTGTAATGAAAATTGAAAAAACCTGTTTGTAGATTGAAGTAAGTTGTATACGTGTCTAAAATTTCATCAAAATCGGTTAACGTTGGTCTGAGCTACAAACTTTTAAAGATCGCAGAATAAGGTCGAGAATCGCGGAAATTCCCGAAATCAGCGATTTTCGACCTTATTCTGCGATATTTGAAGGATTGTAGCTCAGAGCAACGTTAACTGATTTTGATGAAATTTTAGACACGTATACAACTTACTTCAATCTACAAACGGGTTTTTTGAATTTTCATTACAGGCTCGCAAAAAACGTTGAAAAAACAACCTTTACTATTTTTATCGCTATTCCGGCCAATTGAATTTTTTTTTCAAAACGACGAAACACATCACTTAGCAAACTAATCCTTTTAGCTTCTAAAAAAAAAACTCATGTCGTTTGGACCAATTCTAAAAAAGTTATGCGATTTTGAAAGTTGTAAACTTTCTTTCGCCCGCCACTGTACATGTATAACTAGCCTATAGCGATGGCTGAGTGGTCACGAATGTACCCTGCTCAAGGTGACGGAAGGCGCTTGAAGTTCTGGGACGTGTAGAAGGGACAGTGTGTATTACACTTGAATAAAATAGATTTCCACATCACCCTAGAGGTACTATCGTCGATGCGTTTTTTTTAAAGTGGTGTCCCCAGTAGGCCTATTCCACTAGAATTGAATATCCTCCCCGGTTTTCAGTTTGTTCCTGCAACGATGTTATACCATATTATGGTAACTATTCAGTTTTTGACATACGTATGAGAAGGTATTGTAAACAGTATACCTCAAATTATGTTGAAATGGTTTTTACGACCATGTCGTAGCCCGCACGGCAAACGGGGCACTTTTTTCTCTTTAATTTTGGCAGGCATTCTGCACATACGCATAAATGCCCGCATGGTATGAATATGTGCGTCGCCCGTGCACAAAGGCACACACAGCACGCACCGCCGCGGTCTGGTCGATTGCCGTCATCTGCGAAACAAATGGTAAGTAATAAATTTGAATTGAAATCGAAGAAATTGGGGAAGCTAGTAAATATAAAGCGAAAGGTACGCCTTCGAAGGAATTTGTCTGTACAAGTACAGCATAAAAAGATGAACAAAGGGACATTCCATGCGAACTCGGACAGATTTCGGAATAAGTTTTCGTAGATTGCTGAAATTTGAATATGTTGTAGTCTTTAGTGGTATTTATACGTACCTCAAAGGATTTTTCAAATTTTTGATAAATGTCGATTTTACAGCTGTTTGAAGTGAAGTCCTAACTTTATTTCAATACATTATAGCTACGGAAGTAGTAAACGGCTGGAGATGAGGTTTACGGTGCTTATAGAGAAGACATTGAAGTTTTAAGAAAAATTATTTCAGTTTAAAAAAAAAATGTGAACCATTTTTGTGCAATTATTTTAAACAAAATGCAGGTTTTTAACATCGGGCGCGATTTTAAAAATCTGAGAAAAAAAGTAGAATATATAGTTCTATCCTTTCCCTTGAAGGAAAATTTTTCAAAAATACGGACATTTTAAAATTGGCCTTGTAAAAATTGCCGAAAGTTGACGCTGCGTCGATGCGCACCGGCCAAGCGGCTATACCTGATATTCTTAAACACGATTCTCGAAAATGGTTATGTATTTGAAAAAAAACTGAAGGAGGAAAACTCTTACTGTGTTTTATATGCAACATAATACGGTATCTCAAGTTTTGGTGTTCGCAATATTTTCCTTGAAACGAGGGTGACTTTCAGGTTTTTAAATTCAATGCTATATATTTGATTACCCAATATGAAAGCGACTGTCAAGACAAATTCAACCACTTGGTATACCTTGACCTTCAAGGCCACACAAGGTTAGGAATGAAAGAAAGAAACTCCATCTACTAGATAGATAGTTCAAAATATTTACTTCATTCCTAACCTTGTGTGGCCTTGAAGGTCATAGTATACCATATGGTTGAATTTGTCTTGACAGTCGCTTTCATATTGGGTAATCAAATATATAGCATTGAGTTTAAAAACCTGAAAGTCACCCTCGTTTCAAGGAAAATATTGCTAACACCAAAAATTGAGATGCCGTATTATGTTGGATATAAAAAACAGTAAGAGTTTTCCCCCTTCAGTTTTTTTTTCAAATACTTAACCATTTTCGAGAATCATGTTTAAGAATATCAGGTATAGCCGCTTGGCCGCTGCGAGTACCGCACGGCCCGACCAGTCGAGCCGGTGGGCATCGACGCAGCGTCAACTTTCAGTAATTTTTACAGGGCCAATTTTAAAATGTCCATATTTTTGAAAATTTGTCCATCAAGGGGAGGGATAGAACTATATTCTACTTTTTTTCTTCAGATTTTTAAATTCGCGCCCGATGTAAAAAACCTGCATTTGTTTAAAATAATTGCACGAAAATGTTTCAAATGTTTTTTAAACTGAAATAATTTTTTCTTAAAACTTCAATGTCTTCTCTTTAAGCACCGTAAAGCTCTCCTCCATCCGTTTACTGCTTCGATAGCTATAATGTATTGAAAAGAAGATAGCACTTAAATTCAAACAGCTGTAAAATCGACATTTTTCAAAATTTTGAGAAATCCTTTGAGGTACGTTTAAATATCACTAAAGACTACAATATATTGAAATTTCAGCAATCTACGAAAACTTACTCCGATAACTGTCCGAGTTTGCACGGAATGTCCCCAAAAGAAATTTTCTAAAGTTGTCGGCAGCTTGTGAGAGAGATGACGCGACGGGCAGAGGGAGCTCATTTTTGACAACGTATTCTCATTTCCACTAATATTTCATTTAGAAGGTGTAACAAGACATGCATGGTAAACAATTTTGGTGGGAAATACGCCAATTAAATTTTACGACGCACGCGTTTATATTAATGACAAAATGTAATTATTCAAATTCTCCTCATGTTCGTAGCCTTTAAAATGGTATAATTATCATTCTTATTCAGGTAGACAAGTGAGATTCTGTGCATGTCTTATATACTTCCAACTGCATCAGGAATAAGGTGCAATACAATCAACGATAATTGCAATTATCAATTACGTACTTTCCATAACGCCGGTCGAGGTGCTGGGCATCTCATCGGCGCTGGTCGGATGATCGACGGCAACACCGCCGTCGCTATCGCCACGGCCGCGAAGGACCGTAGTCATTCCTTCGGACGCTTCACCTAATTGTGGTAAGTTTAAAATGTAATAACAATCTTTTTAATTGTATCGCGATATGCATTTTGCACTTGCGGAACTGATGTAAAATGTGCTGGCAGGCGAAAAAGATACGTGATACTTTACAAATACCCGTAACGTGTTTATCAATACATCTCAAATAAGCCGGAATCTATTGTTGCTAATTGCCTGTATGAAACACTTTCATACCAACCTCGACTGTTGAGATCGGGCTCTGCCGCACGGGCTGCCGATTGGTTTTCACCATCGGGTGAAACCCGCGCACGACCGCGACATCTTCGTCGACCTCGTCGCAGTGGCTGGGCAGCTGGTGCTTCTTCACCGCTTATAGGAGAGCGTGCTTCTTCTGCCGGTGCAGGATTTACATCTGCATATAGAATACCGGAATTGAGAAAAGCTTACAGTATGCATGAAACACATAAAACGACAATGCCTACATATCTACTGCGCGTTGATGAGAAGAAGGCTAACGTGACAGCACAGGGGTTTTGAAGTACTCGGCTCTCCTCCTTGGCTTACAAGGGAAGATTCCCAACCCGAAAATTAAAAAAATTCTGAAACTTTATGAATATGTAGAAAATTTTCTCTTGATTACAACGCAATTTTTTTTTGCTGCCCAAAATCACACGAAGGGGGTAAAATTAACCCCTGAAGATTCGGCTATTTTACGATTTCATTTTCTAACTCGCGATCTGTAAGAGATAGAACAGAAATTTCAGGACAAAAGTTACTTCTTTTAATTAGATCTATCAAATGGTAAAAGTTTTATCAATTGTTTAAACAATTAGAAAAAGAAAGTTATAAACAATAATAGTAATAATGTTTTCTCAAATTCGTTGTTTCACGTGAAATCTGAACTGAATGTTTAAATAATTATGAAACAGCATAATCCATATTTTTTCCCATACAAGTTCAATTTTTATTGTACTGCGGAAATATGCTCCTCGACAATCGAATAACTATTTGACCCCATTGTAACTGTAACATACCTTAAGGGGGAGCAGCATTATGCTGGCCGGAAAAGTAAGTCATTTTTAAGAATTTTTTTCAGGAATAATTTACTGTTTGCGTTAAAAAATTGCATTACCTATATATTTTATGTATAAATTTTAATATATTAATTAATCTTTTAGACCCCCCCCCCCCCGCTAAGCTGGTCGAAGGTGTAACTATAGGACAGCAGGTCCGAAATCAAATTTCATTTTTTTTTTATAAATTACATGAGTGTAGTTTTCATTGTACTTACCGATTTCTTAAACAAATTATTTTTGTAAAAAACGGTGTGCTTTAGGAGAAACGTTTCGAAAATCCGCGAATAGGATGGACAGTTTGTCGAGCACATTTCAAAAATTTGTTTCCAATCACAGAATCCGTACGTACATCGGAAACTACACTCATGTAGTTTATAAAAAAAAATGAAATTTGATTTCAGACCTGCTGTTCCATAGTTACACATTCGATCAGCTCGCGTGGGAGGTCTAGAAGATTAATTAGTAAATTAAAATTGATGGATGTTTTTCTATTTTTTTTTTTGTAGGGTCTCTTAAGACAGTGTACTAAAGATAGGTAATACAAATTTTCTATGAAAGCTGAAAATTATTCCTGAAAAAAATTCTTAAAAATGGCTTACTTTTCGAACCGTCACAGTGGTGTTCCCCATGAAGCTGCACGACGAGCAACGTTCTTCTAACATTTATTTGGAAATAATACGTGACACGTAGTAAGAAAGTAAGATAATTTATATGTATACCTATATTTGTTTCCCATCAAAGTGTTATTTCATGTCTATTGTTCTGTGGAGCATTGATAATGAGAATAACTTTTATCAGTAACGTATTTCGATGTATTTGCTTACGCATGGTATAGGAATGGATATACCAATTGTTGAGAAACCAAATAATTTTGAAAATCCAGTAGATTTCGCTTTTTCACAACAAGAGTTCATGTGTGTGAAGTTAGCCCCCATTTTGTGAAAAATTAAAAAATCATTGTTGTACTAGTTTGTACTAGTTGTGTACCGCGTTGTAGTACCGTTGAAAGTTTTCAAAAATTTGATACCGTTTTCGAAAAATTGAGAAAATCATATTTAATGATAGCCCCTCCTTTCTTAAAAACATCGTTTTTCTTGATTGTACAGCATTGTAGTAGTTGCAGCGAGCATTGTACCGTTCGAAGAAATGGTGTAACAACATTGGTTTATAAGAAAAAGAAAATGGATACTGTCCCAAGTCACTTATTATTTCCTAATAAATGTTAGACGAGCATCCAAAAATTATTCGATTGTCGAGGAACATATTTGAAATGGTATGGGAAAAAATATGGATTAAGCTGTTTCATAATTATTTAAACATCCAGTTCAGATTTCACGTGAAACAACGAATTTTAAAAAACATTCATATTTTTGTTTATAACTTTTTTTCTAGTTGTTTAAACAATTGATAAAACTTTCACCATTTCATAGATCTAATTAAAATAAATAACTTTTGTCTTGAAATTTCTTTTCTATCTCTTACAGGTTGCGAGTTAGAAAATAAAATAAAAAAATGGCCGAATCTTCAGGGGTTAATTTCACCCCCTTAGTGTGATTTTGGGCAGTAAAAAAATTGCGTTGTAATCAGGAGGAAATTCCCTATATATCCACAACGTTTCAGAATTTTTTGAATTTTCGGGTTCGGGATCTTCCCTTGTTAGTCATTTGATCATCAACGCACGGTGTATCGAGAAATTTGTTGCATCAGTCGATCCGATCGAATTGTAGTCGTGTAGTTATCGGTAATGTGATATCGTGTATGTGTTTCAAAGTAATACGCTGCAGCTGGTATGTGGTTACTAAAGTTCCTTTTCCCGAAGTTTCTTTCCCGTCTCATAAGGAAAACAAATAGTACATCTCGGTGTGAATTTGTGTTTGTTGTTTTATAATGCTATTATAGCATATCTTATACCGGTACCGCTCTTTACTAAATCAAAAACTGAACCATGTGCAAAGTAGTTCCTTTTAAGAGGTAATATACCAGCTGCGATGTAGCAATAGAAACACATATAGGTATTGAGTAGGGGAGACCGGGGCTAGTTGATACGTTTTTCAGTTTTCAATTTTTTCATTTTTGTTTGAATTAATTTCTTAAAAACAAATATGCCAAAATATACTTTGGTCCTTCCGCTTTAATATATAGTAAGCGGAAACTTGAGAAAATACATATAAAATGAATGAAAAAATGTTATTTGGAGGATCAATTTGGATGTATCAAAACTATTTACTTTTTCTCTATATAAACGAAAACAGTTAAAAAGCGATTGTTAACATCAAGGTACACACACGTACGCTGGATCGTAGGAAAGAATTGAATAACAATCTTCACATATCTCGCTCAAGTTGGAGTTACATATATACGGTGTCGATATAATTCGTCTGTATCAACCTGCCCCTGTATAAACTAGCCCCGGCCTCCCCTACCCAAAAATTTAGAAAGCAAGAAGGGCCCTAACACCGATAATAGTACCTGGATATTTGCACATACACTTATTCTTAAGATAACGTTCATTATCATTTTTTCAACTTCTGAGCAAAAGAAATACATATCGTTTGCTCTATTTATCCCAGCTAAATACAGGGTATCTCAGAACTGGTGATACAAGCGAGAAGATAGTAAAAAAAATAAGTTGAAAACATGGAATAAAATTTTTTGAAATTGAGCCTTGCTTTCAAGAAAATTAACTTAGAACTTTAGGGTCGTGTGCTTGCACTGAAATACGGGTTAATACGTCTGAGAGGTATGCGGAGTAAGGGGAATGCGTCGGACTAGTAGTAGATGGAGACAAGGTTCAGACAACGAGTGTTCTTTGTATCCCCGCGTACTCTGCTAGTACCGCGAACCGAGTCGAAATTCAAAGTCAATTCTCCCAGAAACGAAGCGTGATTTAAAAAAAAAATTATTTGGTATTATCGATTTATCGTTTTATGTAGAATTACTCCCGTTTCGGCTGTACCATCACTTCTGAGACACCGTGCATACACATCACTTATTCGTTTAAATGCATATGTATGTAAAATATTAAACGTATGGTCAACGGATTTGAATTATATTTAAAAAAAACAAGCAACTGTATAATATTTACGTATAGAAAATGTACATTGTAAGTAAAAATCGACAGCGTTTAATATTTTATATATTACTAGCTGTAATTAATGATACCGTAATATACATATCGTACCTGACTGATTAACTGGGGACCGATCTTCGACGTCGGCCGTTGGAGGATCAAACTCATTATCGTCGACTGAAACATATATGAATGTTGAAATCACACGTACATAAATTTCGTAATATTAACTGATACTTGTATTACTAAAGAATGATTCACCTTCGGCATTTCTGGCCAATTCTTGGAATGTATAATCCTCTTGGAAGCGGTTGAAGCTTCGCAAGAAATCGTGCAGTGATAATCTATAAATTTAAAAAGAAAAATCACACTTCGTTTCTATTTAATAGAGAAGATAATAGTAGGATGGATTTATATTTAAAGATAATACTGGAACATAGGACTGGAAGTAGCAATACGTGGTCTTATAACAAAGATTTCAGTCACCTTCCGGTAGTTAAGGCAGTTTGCGCCTTCAAAATCGCCTTATCTCGGCCGACAAATTGGCTCCTCCGACCCTCTCGACTGACGATCCCATGTTGCAGTCGGGAAAAGTTTATTTCCTCATCCTTTATTAAGTCACGCAGCTTATCTACGGTTATAAAGAATTAAAATTCGAGCTTATCCACAAATATGACGACACATTCAATCTGGTTAATCGTTAATTAATAATACTTACATAAAAAAACCCATATGTTCGGATGCGTGCCGCCTACTTTTTTCCATGCAATACCATGGAATGCCTCGACAAAGTTATTCGTGCGAAGGGGGCTTGTATATACGCTGACTAAAGGAGCTCGCGACACCCAGGTTCGTCGTACATAGGCAATAAATGATAAAACGGCAGGATATGCCTCCGCTATGCTGTCGGCCAGGTCACCTATTATGACCAGACCATCGTGAAAACGATCTGCCGGGGCCAATGGCAAACTCATCGTCATCGTTAACACATCGCGGGGAGCATGCTTTAAACCTAGACTGCGCCACTTACGTAACACGGCCTACAAAGACATGTATAACATATATAGTGTCCTCAATATATATGCGTGCCAACATGAAATAGATATTATGTATGTAATAAAATACTAACAATGTTCAAGCACAAAATATTTATGTTATAAAGTTTGTTTATGGCTAAAGAAAAGTGGACTTCAAATTTTCCTTTGACATTTCACGTTGACACTTTTTCCTTGAATATGATGTATATTTTGTTAGAATGCATAATACCTGCTTAAAATGGAACCAGCAGCCGTGAATTTCACTATTTGGGAATGTCTCCTGCAGGGTCCGCAGTGTCGCCTGCTCAAAATCGCTCATCGTGTGACGCACTGTTTCCCGCAACCCAGGGCAGAGTTCCAATAATTTTCCCCATAACGCTTGATACGTTGCCCTTGTCCGCGCTTCACACAGGGCGAAGATCGTGACGATGCCCTGTATTACACAACATTTTCAGTTATTTACTTTTCTTATTACAAAGTACGTGGTAATGAAAGGATTCACGACCGTATTAGTTTACAGTTACAGGGGATGCGTTTTCATACGAATGATGTTCTGCCGAATACGTTTCAACTGTTTTATCGCATACTATGAAACGGTGTGTCTGTCGTTATATACATTCGTTAATATTTTTATTTTTCGAGTGGGATATAAAAATTACGAATCTGTTTGAAAATTCTACCATATGCATTTTTTCAAAAACAAAAGAAATATGAATGACAAAACTTTAGTAAACGTAGTATTATTCATGTGCATCTTACCGTATCCATATGCCGTGCATGAACAGTGTATAATTGAGCAATAGATGGCACTCTCGGAACAACCTAAGAGTAACAAACATCATATTATGCGAGTGTCACAAACGGTGTGCTGAGGTACTTAAATTTAGAAGAATTTATATCGGTAAGAGTTGGCGTGTAACCTACGATACCTTTCAACCTCGGGCGTATATATGTAGATAGTTTAAAATATGTGTGTACAACACGACTTATGTTATAATGTTAATAACATTAACGACTTACGGAAAATGTGCCATCCATATATAATTCGGAGGATTGCTGCAACGCATCGAGCAATGCATCCGACGTAAATAGGATTATCCTGTTTCCGTCTTCAGCGTCGATCATGCAGCGAAACGTGTCCTGCAGAGGCGCGTACTCGCATAGCGCGAGACCAAGCGCATGCAATGATCGCGGTAGAGTCGGCCATTGTTTGGCTCTTTCTCTATCCAGAGATGGCTTAATGCTTCTGTAGGACAGCTTTTGTCCTACTGTAGGATTTCTAGAAAAAGATCCAATAATATATGAGTCTCAAATTTAACCATAATCTCTACTAGAATCGAATAATTCGGATTATTTTCATGCGATGAGAAACGAATTTTTACTCGACCAATGGAGATAATTTTTTTCTTCATTCACGTCTGTATTCGATAAAGTATTTGAGGCTTGAATAACTTTCGGCTGCACGACCGCTCAATTGAGCCGCTGCGTCGAGCGGCGAGCCGATAACCGAGGACTCTCGGGGATTGGCGCGCGCGTTACAATGTTAGTAACGTACAACGACGAAAATTTCAATCTTCATCCTATCTTTTTGAAAATAGTGCCAGAAGACATTTTAACGCTCGTGTACCCCCGGCCTTAAACGTCTGAGGGGTACGCGAGGTAAGCGAAATGCGTCGGCGGACTAGTAGTATATAAAGGCAACGATCAGAAAACATGTGTTCAGATTTGAAGTTCGAAATTTAAAGCTAATTTTCCCGAAAATGAAGCGCGATTTTAAATAATGTTATTCTATGTATATTTCCGATTTATTCTTTTATGTAAAGTCATTCCCTTTCCACTTGTACCAGTAATTCTTGTACACCCTCCATATGCAAAATGGAATCCCTTTACTCAGGTTTACCACAAAATATTCTATTTATGTTTAAATACAGAACAGTGACTTACCGACGGCATACCATGTCGAATATCTCTTTTGGCTGCATCAGCGTTTCCCGGCACAAACGCATCATATCTTGTCGCATCTCTTTCTCCTCGATCACTGTGGTTTTTGGTGGATGGCAGTGCGTTCCTCTTTCTTCCACAGTTTCGTCATTTCTTTTTACGAGGGTAGCACTACACGTAAATGCGGTTCGCGAGGTACACCGGTAAATGCCCTTGCAACGTTTATCCTCGCTATACGAATAACCATTGTACACGTGTACGTACGAATTAACTTTATTCCCCGGCACACGCTGCATGTTGTAAATTAAATTATCGTCCAACGCGATCGTACAAAAATCTTTATAAAGATTTTAAAAAAAAAACTGCGTTAAGTACGCTTTGTGAAAAATGCTATAAGCACGCTTTATGAAAATTGCAGACTACAATCCGGAGAACTATATGTTCACTTCGCAACGAGTCTGTCTACTGACGAACCGTTTTCGGCTGGCGCGACGCGAACGACCGACGATGTTCAGATTTTTCATCTCGCGACCACGCGGCACACAGAAACTAGAGCCGCCCCTAGAGATGCGGGGCTCGGACGAATTAATTTACCTAATTCGAACAAAAAGTCGATAATATTGAAAACGTCTAATTAGGAGCAGATAATTTCATCTATAAAGCGCATGATTTCTCTAGTCAGGCTTACAAGGGGAGGACACCATGTGCTAAAATCGATTTTGATGAGTCTTGGCACGATGGATCTATGTAAAAAATAAGTAAATAGGTGTCCGAGCGTTTCAGCCAATGGGCCTTAATAATAGAGATATTTACATGTAAATTATTAAACATTTCATAGTGCTCGTATAAAGTATAAAAGCTAACCTGAATTTAAGAATATGCCGTGGAGCGTTCGTTAAGACGTCGGTGTAGCGTTGCTGCGATCGTAAGTTCGATTCCGCCTTTGTGTCTATACATTTTTTTCAAAGTTTATTTTTTCCACACTGTACGAACAGTGAGAAAAAAGGTAACGATATAGTAACGTTCATTATTAATTCCTTTAAATCGATAAATACTATTGCAGCTTTTTTTTAACATGGAGAAATCTTCAAAAGACACCCCGACACCTCCAGAGTAGGGCTGTTCAAGTACTTGAATATTCGGATAGCTTGAAATCCGAACCAAGCTGAAACCCGGTTTCCGAGCCGAGCTGAGTACCCGAATGAACCGAGCGGCTTGAAAAAACCGAACGGCTCGGATAGAACCAAGTAACTTGAATTTTTCAAGCGGCTCGAAAGAACCGAGCGGGCCGAAGGAACTGAGGCGGCCCGAATGTATGTCTGTACCAGAGGTCCCTATTTCACGTGTATTTACATACACGTGTACACGTGTAGTAAACGTAGCCGAACTTCAATCCGTGTAATTTTTAATACACGGGTACCCGTGTATTTCTGTTCACGGATACACGTGTAGTTCTGTTCACGGATACCCGTGTAGTTCTGTTCACGGATACCCGTGTATTTCTATTACACGTGTACACGTATATTTATATTACACGTGTGCACGTATATTTAAATTGGTTCGTCACGATTAATTTTTCGATTGCTTAGTTGGTATATCTCTTTTGTCTATTTAGTATTACATGAATGGTCTCACAGATCTAAATATGAGACACTGCAGTCTGCACGCAGGCAAATACTTACATACCTACCTCCATCGCATCACACTGAAAGATGCGTGCGGTCCTGAGTTCGACGCCATCGATAGTTACCGACGTGACAACAAAGTATGTACATATTTCTATTTAGTCGATTATACGAGGCGGTATTTGGCGGCCTTGCTATTTCTCTGCTAGTATTCAATTTGTGTAATTTTCGACGTGTGAATATCTGAGTATCTAAATATATTGGCCCGCTTTTGCGAAAACAAACTAATCTTCAGGTTACAGGTAACAATAAACAACACATAATAAAATTTCATAATAAAATTTAATTTATTAATTTTTTTATTTTGGTACAAGAAAACTAAAGTATCGACATTTTCAGGTAATAAACGCGTTCTTTTTCGTGTTACAATATTTCCAGCAGTGGTTATTTGCCAAATACCCAACAATTGCGGAACTCGCAATTAAATATTTGGCAATACCGGCAACATCGGATACCTCTGAGCGGTGTTTTTCCACTGCTGGAAATATTGTAACACGAAAAAGAACGCGTTTATTACCTGAAAATGTCGATACTTTAGTTTTCTTGTACCAAAATAAAAAAATTAATAAATTAAATTTTATTATGAAATTTTATTATGTGTTGTTTATTGTTACCTGTAACCTGAAGATTAGTTTGTTTTCGCAAAAGCGGGCCAATATATTTAGATACTCAGATATTCACACGTCGAAAATTACACAAATTGAATACTAGCAGAGAAATAGCAAGGCCGCCAAATACCGCCTCGTATAATCGACTAAATAGAAATATGTACATACTTTGTTGTCACGTCGGTAACTATCGATGGCGTCGAACTCAGGACCGCACGCATCTTTCAGTGTGATGCGATGGAGGTAGGTATGTAAGTATTTGCCTGCGTGCAGACTGCAGTGTCTCATATTTAGATCTGTGAGACCATTCATGTAATACTAAATAGACAAAAGAGATATACCAACTAAGCAATCGAAAAATTAATCGTGACGAACCAATTTAAATATACGTGCACACGTGTAATATAAATATACGTGTACACGTGTAATAGAAATACACGGGTATCCGTGAACAGAACTACACGGGTATCCGTGAACAGAACTACACGTGTATCCGTGAACAGAAATACACGGGTACCCGTGTATTAAAAATTACACGGATTGAAGTTCGGCTACGTTTACTACACGTGTACACGTGTATGTAAATACACGTGAAATAGGGACCTCTGGTACAGACATACATTCGGGCCGCCTCAGTTCCTTCGGCCCGCTCGGTTCTTTCGAGCCGCTTGAAAAATTCAAGTTACTTGGTTCTATCCGAGCCGTTCGGTTTTTTCAAGCCGCTCGGTTCATTCGGGTACTCAGCTCGGCTCGGAAACCGGGTTTCAGCTTGGTTCGGATTTCAAGCTATCCGAATATTCAAGTACTTGAACAGCCCTACTCTGGAGGTGTCGGGGTGTCTTTTGAAGATTTCTCCATGTTAAAAAAAAGCTGCAATAGTATTTATCGATTTAAAGGAATTAATAATGAACGTTACTATATCGTTACCTTTTTTCTCACTGTTCGTACAGTGTGGAAAAAATAAACTTTGAAAAAAATGTATAGACACAAAGGCGGAATCGAACTTACGATCGCAGCAACGCTACACCGACGTCTTAACGAACGCTCCACGGCATATTCTTAAATTCAGGTTAGCTTTTATACTTTATACGAGCACTATGAAATGTTTAATAATTTACATGTAAATATCTCTATTATTAAGGCCCATTGGCTGAAACGCTCGGACACCTATTTACTTATTTTTTACATAGATCCATCGTGCCAAGACTCATCAAAATCGATTTTAGCACATGGTGTCCTCCCCTTGTAAGCCTGACTAGAGAAATCATGCGCTTTATAGATGAAATTATCTGCTCCTAATTAGACGTTTTCAATATTATCGACTTTTTGTTCGAATTAGGTAAATTAATTCGTCCGAGCCCCGCATCTCTAGGGGCGGCTCTAGTTTCTGTGTGCCGCGTGGTCGCGAGATGAAAAATCTGAACATCGTCGGTCGTTCGCGTCGCGCCAGCCGAAAACGGTTCGTCAGTAGACAGACTCGTTGCGAAGTGAACATATAGTTCTCCGGATTGTAGTCTGCAATTTTCATAAAGCGTGCTTATAGCATTTTTCACAAAGCGTACTTAACGCAGTTTTTTTTTTAAAATCTTTATAAAGATTTTTGTACGATCGCGTTGGACGATAATTTAATTTACAACATGCAGCGTGTGCCGGGGAATAAAGTTAATTCGTACGTACACGTGTACAATGGTTATTCGTATAGCGAGGATAAACGTTGCAAGGGCATTTACCGGTGTACCTCGCGAACCGCATTTACGTGTAGTGCTACCCTCGTAAAAAGAAATGACGAAACTGTGGAAGAAAGAGGAACGCACTGCCATCCACCAAAAACCACAGTGATCGAGGAGAAAGAGATGCGACAAGATATGATGCGTTTGTGCCGGGAAACGCTGATGCAGCCAAAAGAGATATTCGACATGGTATGCCGTCGGTAAGTCACTGTTCTGTATTTAAACATAAATAGAATATTTTGTGGTAAACCTGAGTAAAGGGATTCCATTTTGCATATGGAGGGTGTACAAGAATTACTGGTACAAGTGGAAAGGGAATGACTTTACATAAAAGAATAAATCGGAAATATACATAGAATAACATTATTTAAAATCGCGCTTCATTTTCGGGAAAATTAGCTTTAAATTTCGAACTTCAAATCTGAACACATGTTTTCTGATCGTTGCCTTTATATACTACTAGTCCGCCGACGCATTTCGCTTACCTCGCGTACCCCTCAGACGTTTAAGGCCGGGGGTACACGAGCGTTAAAATGTCTTCTGGCACTATTTTCAAAAAGATAGGATGAAGATTGAAATTTTCGTCGTTGTACGTTACTAACATTGTAACGCGCGCGCCAATCCCCGAGAGTCCTCGGTTATCGGCTCGCCGCTCGACGCAGCGGCTCAATTGAGCGGTCGTGCAGCCGAAAGTTATTCAAGCCTCAAATACTTTATCGAATACAGACGTGAATGAAGAAAAAAATTATCTCCATTGGTCGAGTAAAAATTCGTTTCTCATCGCATGAAAATAATCCGAATTATTCGATTCTAGTAGAGATTATGGTTAAATTTGAGACTCATATATTATTGGATCTTTTTCTAGAAATCCTACAGTAGGACAAAAGCTGTCCTACAGAAGCATTAAGCCATCTCTGGATAGAGAAAGAGCCAAACAATGGCCGACTCTACCGCGATCATTGCATGCGCTTGGTCTCGCGCTATGCGAGTACGCGCCTCTGCAGGACACGTTTCGCTGCATGATCGACGCTGAAGACGGAAACAGGATAATCCTATTTACGTCGGATGCATTGCTCGATGCGTTGCAGCAATCCTCCGAATTATATATGGATGGCACATTTTCCGTAAGTCGTTAATGTTATTAACATTATAACATAAGTCGTGTTGTACACACATATTTTAAACTATCTACATATATACGCCCGAGGTTGAAAGGTATCGTAGGTTACACGCCAACTCTTACCGATATAAATTCTTCTAAATTTAAGTACCTCAGCACACCGTTTGTGACACTCGCATAATATGATGTTTGTTACTCTTAGGTTGTTCCGAGAGTGCCATCTATTGCTCAATTATACACTGTTCATGCACGGCATATGGATACGGTAAGATGCACATGAATAATACTACGTTTACTAAAGTTTTGTCATTCATATTTCTTTTGTTTTTGAAAAAATGCATATGGTAGAATTTTCAAACAGATTCGTAATTTTTATATCCCACTCGAAAAATAAAAATATTAACGAATGTATATAACGACAGACACACCGTTTCATAGTATGCGATAAAACAGTTGAAACGTATTCGGCAGAACATCATTCGTATGAAAACGCATCCCCTGTAACTGTAAACTAATACGGTCGTGAATCCTTTCATTACCACGTACTTTGTAATAAGAAAAGTAAATAACTGAAAATGTTGTGTAATACAGGGCATCGTCACGATCTTCGCCCTGTGTGAAGCGCGGACAAGGGCAACGTATCAAGCGTTATGGGGAAAATTATTGGAACTCTGCCCTGGGTTGCGGGAAACAGTGCGTCACACGATGAGCGATTTTGAGCAGGCGACACTGCGGACCCTGCAGGAGACATTCCCAAATAGTGAAATTCACGGCTGCTGGTTCCATTTTAAGCAGGTATTATGCATTCTAACAAAATATACATCATATTCAAGGAAAAAGTGTCAACGTGAAATGTCAAAGGAAAATTTGAAGTCCACTTTTCTTTAGCCATAAACAAACTTTATAACATAAATATTTTGTGCTTGAACATTGTTAGTATTTTATTACATACATAATATCTATTTCATGTTGGCACGCATATATATTGAGGACACTATATATGTTATACATGTCTTTGTAGGCCGTGTTACGTAAGTGGCGCAGTCTAGGTTTAAAGCATGCTCCCCGCGATGTGTTAACGATGACGATGAGTTTGCCATTGGCCCCGGCAGATCGTTTTCACGATGGTCTGGTCATAATAGGTGACCTGGCCGACAGCATAGCGGAGGCATATCCTGCCGTTTTATCATTTATTGCCTATGTACGACGAACCTGGGTGTCGCGAGCTCCTTTAGTCAGCGTATATACAAGCCCCCTTCGCACGAATAACTTTGTCGAGGCATTCCATGGTATTGCATGGAAAAAAGTAGGCGGCACGCATCCGAACATATGGGTTTTTTTATGTAAGTATTATTAATTAACGATTAACCAGATTGAATGTGTCGTCATATTTGTGGATAAGCTCGAATTTTAATTCTTTATAACCGTAGATAAGCTGCGTGACTTAATAAAGGATGAGGAAATAAACTTTTCCCGACTGCAACATGGGATCGTCAGTCGAGAGGGTCGGAGGAGCCAATTTGTCGGCCGAGATAAGGCGATTTTGAAGGCGCAAACTGCCTTAACTACCGGAAGGTGACTGAAATCTTTGTTATAAGACCACGTATTGCTACTTCCAGTCCTATGTTCCAGTATTATCTTTAAATATAAATCCATCCTACTATTATCTTCTCTATTAAATAGAAACGAAGTGTGATTTTTCTTTTTAAATTTATAGATTATCACTGCACGATTTCTTGCGAAGCTTCAACCGCTTCCAAGAGGATTATACATTCCAAGAATTGGCCAGAAATGCCGAAGGTGAATCATTCTTTAGTAATACAAGTATCAGTTAATATTACGAAATTTATGTACGTGTGATTTCAACATTCATATATGTTTCAGTCGACGATAATGAGTTTGATCCTCCAACGGCCGACGTCGAAGATCGGTCCCCAGTTAATCAGTCAGGTACGATATGTATATTACGGTATCATTAATTACAGCTAGTAATATATAAAATATTAAACGCTGTCGATTTTTACTTACAATGTACATTTTCTATACGTAAATATTATACAGTTGCTTGTTTTTTTTAAATATAATTCAAATCCGTTGACCATACGTTTAATATTTTACATACATATGCATTTAAACGAATAAGTGATGTGTATGCACGGTGTCTCAGAAGTGATGGTACAGCCGAAACGGGAGTAATTCTACATAAAACGATAAATCGATAATACCAAATAATTTTTTTTTTAAATCACGCTTCGTTTCTGGGAGAATTGACTTTGAATTTCGACTCGGTTCGCGGTACTAGCAGAGTACGCGGGGATACAAAGAACACTCGTTGTCTGAACCTTGTCTCCATCTACTACTAGTCCGACGCATTCCCCTTACTCCGCATACCTCTCAGACGTATTAACCCGTATTTCAGTGCAAGCACACGACCCTAAAGTTCTAAGTTAATTTTCTTGAAAGCAAGGCTCAATTTCAAAAAATTTTATTCCATGTTTTCAACTTATTTTTTTTACTATCTTCTCGCTTGTATCACCAGTTCTGAGATACCCTGTATTTAGCTGGGATAAATAGAGCAAACGATATGTATTTCTTTTGCTCAGAAGTTGAAAAAATGATAATGAACGTTATCTTAAGAATAAGTGTATGTGCAAATATCCAGGTACTATTATCGGTGTTAGGGCCCTTCTTGCTTTCTAAATTTTTGGGTAGGGGAGGCCGGGGCTAGTTTATACAGGGGCAGGTTGATACAGACGAATTATATCGACACCGTATATATGTAACTCCAACTTGAGCGAGATATGTGAAGATTGTTATTCAATTCTTTCCTACGATCCAGCGTACGTGTGTGTACCTTGATGTTAACAATCGCTTTTTAACTGTTTTCGTTTATATAGAGAAAAAGTAAATAGTTTTGATACATCCAAATTGATCCTCCAAATAACATTTTTTCATTCATTTTATATGTATTTTCTCAAGTTTCCGCTTACTATATATTAAAGCGGAAGGACCAAAGTATATTTTGGCATATTTGTTTTTAAGAAATTAATTCAAACAAAAATGAAAAAATTGAAAACTGAAAAACGTATCAACTAGCCCCGGTCTCCCCTACTCAATACCTATATGTGTTTCTATTGCTACATCGCAGCTGGTATATTACCTCTTAAAAGGAACTACTTTGCACATGGTTCAGTTTTTGATTTAGTAAAGAGCGGTACCGGTATAAGATATGCTATAATAGCATTATAAAACAACAAACACAAATTCACACCGAGATGTACTATTTGTTTTCCTTATGAGACGGGAAAGAAACTTCGGGAAAAGGAACTTTAGTAACCACATACCAGCTGCAGCGTATTACTTTGAAACACATACACGATATCACATTACCGATAACTACACGACTACAATTCGATCGGATCGACTGATGCAACAAATTTCTCGATACACCGTGCGTTGATGATCAAATGACTAACAAGGGAAGATCCCGAACCCGAAAATTCAAAAAATTCTGAAACGTTGTGGATATATAGGGAATTTCCTCCTGATTACAACGCAATTTTTTTACTGCCCAAAATCACACTAAGGGGGTGAAATTAACCCCTGAAGATTCGGCCATTTTTTTATTTTATTTTCTAACTCGCAACCTGTAAGAGATAGAAAAGAAATTTCAAGACAAAAGTTATTTATTTTAATTAGATCTATGAAATGGTGAAAGTTTTATCAATTGTTTAAACAACTAGAAAAAAAGTTATAAACAAAAATATGAATGTTTTTTAAAATTCGTTGTTTCACGTGAAATCTGAACTGGATGTTTAAATAATTATGAAACAGCTTAATCCATATTTTTTCCCATACCATTTCAAATATGTTCCTCGACAATCGAATAATTTTTGGATGCTCGTCTAACATTTATTAGGAAATAATAAGTGACTTGGGACAGTATCCATTTTCTTTTTCTTATAAACCAATGTTGTTACACCATT